>ML265440.1:0-97408 GCA_005239495.1 Nicotiana undulata
CACTCAGCACGAAATGTCCCCTCGTGCATAACCTCACAATCACTCGGCACGGAATGTCCCCTCATTCATATATATATATATCAAAACAAAGCAACAATATAGTGTGAAAGTCAACACTAAGCAGTCTCAAGTGCATAGAAATACTCAATGAAATTTCTATTATCCCGACAAGGAGAAATCATCAATTACAACATCAACAAATGCCCGACAAGGGTCTCAGCTATATTCAACCTCGCGTCAGAATTATAAATTCAACAATGTAAGCCTCAACTGTCATAAATCACTAAATAACTCTCCACGTCATGAAACAACATCAAGGTATCACTTTTTAATTCACCAATTACTCACAGGGCGGAGAATANGGGCATGCTTGACCGCAACGCATAGGCACTCGTCACCACGCCTATACGTTGGACATGAGTTACACATAGCAAATAAGACGCTATACCTAATCCCTCAAGCTGAGGTTAAGCCAAACACTTACCTCGGTCAAATGATATCCCTTTTCTGTGGCATTCCTCATCTGTCTCTCTTGGTCCTTTGATACACTCTAATCTACTACAACTTCCATAGTGCCTTTATACTACATTTTGTATTTAACCTGCATGATATAATCACCTTTAATATATGTGTACATACTTGGACCTGCCATTTACTGCAATGATGGTTTTCTTGCCAACGATACATAATTTTGGCTTTGACTCTTAAGAGAAGATGTAACTCCATTCCCTAGTATGAGTCTATGGTCCTGACACCATAAAAATTGCAATTGTATAGACTTACTATCTATTTGTTTCTCAGATGGATGAGGTCTTTTCTTGTTGGGCCAATCTCACATTGAATATTTTTTTTGCTTATCACGATCCACCTTTGAAAGGGTTGGGCTTGTTCTTTACCCGTCTTTGTGCTTCATAGGATTCTCCCTTAATTGCACATGTTTCACTTCAATAACCTAGTAATCAATCAATATTCTCGTAAGGATATATGTTCTTTCATGCATCCATTTTCTGGTAGCAAAGGATCTTCCATTTACTTTGATACTTACCTCATAATATAGGTTTTTCGAGTACTAATCATTGGTCTAGATTTATCCTAGTATCGTCAACATATCTTTAAATGTGTCTCCACGCGCATTTAATCCTTCTATAATATTCAAGACTTCCTCGGTTTTATACTTTATAGATGAACCTCGTCTTTATTCATTATTGCATCTCTTAATACCACAAGTTAGTCATGAACTCATATAGTGGCTTATTTTCTTCTAGTTATCTATCTCCTTAGGATATATTTTCTTAGTTCATCAGCTCGTGTAATACCTAACACCTGACCACTTATGTGACCAATTGGTTCACTCATCCTGGGCTATCTTGGTTCTTATTGTATCCGAACTTTACAACACTACAAAACTACTAATATTATGTCTAAACATCATATGCCATCCAATTTACTGCATTAGGGTGCATACTTCCCATGCATATCACCTTGATACTATTCCTTAAAATGTTCTATTCTATTTTGATACACATTTATCTGAACTTGAGAGAGTGAGTCTCTCTGAGAAAGTCATGTGCCAACCCTCAAAATCTATGCTGCATTGATACAACTATTTGTGTGCATCATGAGAAATATATACTTTATATAATCTCACTTTCTTTTGATATCATACATTTACAAAATTTCTTGGAGTATTCTGAAACTAAACTTCTAGATTAGAGGCGAACTTTTCTGATATTTTTCCCCTTAGGGCTTGGATTTTATGAATCTTTCCGTGATATTATGGCACCTTAGCCAGGATGAACATCTAGCATTTTAAAATACATAAATATCGTACATTCTCATTATGTATATGCATTTATGCTATAAATTTTGGGCTTAGCTCATTGACATGTAATTATTCTCAAGCTCAACCTTAAGTCATATTAGGCACTACCGGCGACGATCAAAATATTATATAGTTGAGATTTAAGTCACCTCGTAACATATCTCTAAATCTCTTATATCTATGCTAGCTTCAAAACATATTAGTATCAGTTTAAGAACCTTATATCCTTAAGCCTACCCATCACACTTGTATCTTATAGGAAGTATATTGTTCGCTTCATCCATTGTACTAGAATTCATTCTCTCCATAATGCAAGGATGACGCCTTGTAATGTATATTTCCCCTCTCTTATGTCTCCTCTTGTTCTTTGGTACTCATGACCAAGCATCGTATCTTCAAATAGTTTGGTGTTACCATTCTGTCGTGGTTCACCCCATGGTGGTAATTCATATCAACTTTGAAATCCTGAGGTCATGTCTTTTTCTACTTCTTAAACTCTAGTAGATCATGCATGCGCTTCAAAAGATCTATTCATTGTGTTACTCATAAGTTCTCATAAAATCAATAAACTACATGTTTCTTCTTATCATCATCTTCATCATCTAGAGGACATTCTTTGGTAGGATCCACAAAGTACTCACTGCAACTACCATAGATTTTACTTTGAGAGCATGTATAATTCTTATCTGACCCATTTACATAACTTATTAGCCTCTTTGTTTTGAACAAAAATTTGATCTAAACTTAGGGATGCAAATCCTGATTTGTTGTTCTTTTGCCTAAGATCTTCACATTAACAGTGGCCTATACTATGATTGACCTTCTTGGTAACTAAATTAAATCTGGACAGAGCTTAAGAATATAGCATTTTATCTTATTACTATTAAACTTACTAGCACCAACTCCTTGTGAGTTACATGACAACTTTGACCTTATTGAAGATATCATCACATCGTCTTTTCAGTATATAACTTTGATATATATATGATAGCTATAATTTGTTACAGTTTTGAATCAGGTCATCTCAATCTTACCTCATTCTCCCTTTCGGGGTTACTTTTCTTGGCCAATTCCCCACTTAGCCTTCATTCTCCCTTAATGGCAATTAGCACTGTAAATCACCTCATTTATAGACGGCGATATCTCACTAGATTTTCTTCTTAAAGTCTCTAATGGAATTAGTATATTAATCATTCTATTGATCGACGGAAATAGGATTCTAATTCTCAATTTAAGCTTTAACGCACGATCTAGAGTGAGGAAGAATGCGAAACTTGTCTTAAATAATTGCCGACCCTCGTTTATAGAAGTGGGGCCCTCACAACAATAAACGAGACTCTACTGACATGGCTTCACAGACCCAAGGACTCTTCAAGCCTGATGCTCTAATACCAAGTTTGTTACGACCCGATTTCTAACCAAGTCGTAACGGGCACTCGGTGCCTTAACTTGACTGAGTGAACCATCTTGACTTTTCTACTATGTTCTATTTATATTATGCAATGCATGTCAATACAATACGATATGATTTACAATCAATACTTTTTTGAATCTTCAAATAAAATAGTATTTCGAAAAGAAATTCATTCTGCTATCTTGAAAACATTGAAAAACAAATGTAATGCAAAGTGGACACCATGACTCCGTTCAAACTCTATCTATGAAGCCACTAAGAAATACTAAAATAATAAGATAAAATACTGGAATTAATGAACTCCACGAACTAAAATGGAGCTCACCAAATCTTTCGATAATGGGAGGAGAATATCCTAACCCGTAGCCTGCTTACCTGCAAATTTTGTGCCTACATTGACATGTGTCAATGTAGGTTCCCATGAAGAGAAAGTCATTACACCACGGCGATACTCAGTAAGTAAAGAAATCCTCCCACTAAAGCTTGAACGAGATTCTGAAAGAAGTATGTATGCATGATAAAGAAAATTCTAAAAGCTTCTAATAAAGAGTTGAAACAGACAACTCATATATCTTTTGTAAAATTCTTCTTGATGTAATTCACGAAAATTCTCTCTTTTCTTTTTCTTCATTTCTGAAAAAAATATAAAATTCAAATAGATTAATACATAAACTTTCTCGGAACAATCCTTGTAAATTTTCTAAAGTATTTTCTTTTCTTTTTTAGGGAGTTCCATTGAATCTGACATACTTTCTGATTCTGATTCTGAAAATGTCACCATATAACCGGTATGGTGGACGATCCCAGCCCGATCGCTTGGACCCCATTCCTGTGGTGCCTCACAGTTCAAAGTTCTAGCATGCTAGTGTTCTTGTGCCTTACCAGGGCACTTCTATCATAGTGCCCGAACCAACGGTACACTAATCTCCTACTCTAGCACGAGTAGTTTCGGGGTAACACAAACCACTAGAGGCTATGAACCCTTCTCAGTGATCTAAGGAAACTCCCAAAATGTTCTCCTAAGTAATTCTTGCATCACAAAATTTAAAAAAAATTATATATCTTCATAGTTCTCATCAAAACAGTTCCATAAAATCATGTAAAAGAAATTTTCAATACAGTCTATACATTAAAGAAACGTATGCAAGTCATGAATGCATGAGACATGATTTATGGTACAACAGGTTATTCTTGAATTATTAACCATGATAATCATCTAAGATCTTTTCTACAATTCTAATGGATAATATGAGTCCACTCATTTCATTTAGAGCTCACATTAACACCATATATAGTCTAATAATAACTTATGGCATGATCTTTGTGAGAAGACAACTTTAGTAAAAGCATTGTCTCTAGAGTTCTTGTTGAGAATCTAGAAATTTTGATATGGAATACTGTTAGAATTGATGTTTGGAAGTAGTATTCTTACAATAATCGCATTCAAAACTCACCTTAGGTAGTACGCGAACTCTTGGATGACTTGAGGATGAGAGGGGAGGTTAAATCTTTAAAGAATGGGGCTATTTTCTCTCTCTGTCCCTTTTATTTCTAATTCACGCCTTCGGCATCATGGTCCGCGCCTAGCGCCACCCAAAATGCCAAAAAATTTACTTTTGACTTTGGCATTATGATTCGCGCCTGGCGCCTCCCTGGACACCAAAACGCAACCTATTTTTTTGACAGGATAGTCTTGAGTAAGACGCATATAACTTTCTATAAGAACATTGAAATAGTAAATGGTTTGAAGAGTTATAAACTAGACTTCAAGGGCTTTCTTTTTATATATAGCTCAAATCTCAATTCATTATATATTGATAGATATGATCAGCGGCTAAGGTCATTTTCATCCCTTAAACAACTCCAATGAATTCCAATTTACTCATTTCCTCTTATAACCATCAATTCAACCTTCTAAACATAAGATTTATGTATTTTATACCTTCGTATTTTTTCACACACCTTTTTCCAACTTAGAGCTTGAGCGAGAATATAATACTTAGCAAAAGCTTTTCGGGGTTTTACACGCAGCTATTAGGTTCAAAACTCCTTTTGAGGTATGGTCTGGTTTGCCTGCTGATTATTCTAATTTAAGGATATTTGGTTGTCCTTCTTATGCTCCTGTGAGGGATGGAACTTGAGTGGATGGAAAAGAAATGCATATTTCTAGGTTATGCAACTGGAGTGATAGATTATAGGTTGTGGTGCACAAATCAAAAGACTCCAGGTCTAATTATCAATACGGATGTAATATTTAATAAATCTGCCTCACTCGACAGTCAGAGAGAGAAGGCAAATAGAAGAACCAAATCATGGTGTCAGTGACCGCATAGACCTAGAAATTGAATCTCCACTAACTCAGCCCAGTAGTTCTAGAGTAGAAGAAGTAGAGGAGGTGCAAAATATTGATCAAGATGATAATGTTGATGCACCTGCGCAACAACATCCATAACATTGCAACATGCAAAGTTAAGAGAGTGATTAACCATCCGCAAAGGTTTTCAAACGAAATTGATGAGAATCTTCTTGGACATACAAATCCTGTGGGATTTGCTTTGGTAGTTGCAGATACCTTTGATGCGTTTGAGTGTTATAGCTATCCAAAAGCTATTGGGGGTACAGAACCAAATCGACGGATTAGTGCTCAGGCTAAAGAGATTAAGTCTCTTAACAAGTTTAGGCGTTTCCTAGACTTGGTTGATGTGTGCGGCAATGGGTAGACCGCTTTCGAGGGCTAACGACAAGGTAGAGAGACGTAGTTCCTGTTGATGAAGAGAATTCAAGCCAAAGGGAAGATCTGTTATTTTGTGGCTTGAATTATTTCCTTGTAGTTTTAGGAAACCCATAATCCCTATAAGTTTAGGAAAATCCATTGTCCTAATAGATTTGGGAAAGAAAAGGCTATTGTCCTTGCCAAACTGGGAAATCTTTTCTCTTATAGGTTTGGGACTATTTGGGATCTAGATATAGGGGTTGTAGTTAGAGATTTTATAGATTGTATAATGCTTTTCTTCTCATTCATAGTGAAAAACTCTCTCTGCTTCTGTCCCGAGGATTAGGCTTAGCGGAACCTCGTTAAATTTTTGTGTTGATTTTTCTTCTTTATTTGCTTAGTGTATGATTGTGTGCTAGTTAACCTACGAGCTTCCACAATAATATATAAATAGTAGTAAATATGGCCGCATTATTATGCATACACTAAATTGGTCGCTCTGTGATGGAGCAAATATTCTAATTCTAGCAAGGGATTAAAGAAAATGCAAGAATACCACACAGGGATTCAAAAATGCAACCTAAAATAACCTTTTAGCCAATTTTACTACTAGTCCACTACAAAGAAATTTTTTTATGCCAAGGTAACTTAAAATTTGCCCAAGTTAAACCATATAATTTTTGAACGAAAAAGATTTAATTAAACTCCTGATGGATCATATAGCTCCGTCCTTACCATTCTGAAGCGAATATCAAAGGGAAAAGTATGTGTCCAAAATTTGTATGCAAAAAGAAATCAAAAACAAAAGAAGGAAAAGTATGCTATCATTTCGTAAACAAGAATTTTATTTTATTTTTTATTTAAGAAAAAAAGAAAAGAAGGGAAAACCCAAAGATGTATTCATGTTACATTTTAGGCCGATTACATAACTGGACTCTTAAATTTGGGTTTTTTTGTCACTTGGACACCTAAACATAGAGTTGTTTCTATCAGACCCTTCAACTAAATCACATCTGTGCCAATTAGACACTTTGTAGTGACATGATTGAGTGTGTGGGTATCGAAGGACGCGTGAACATGAGAAAAAGGTTGTTGATTATTATTATATTATTATTATATTATGATATATTATTCCAATTAAAGCTTACTTTTACCCTACATTCTGTTTCTCTTCTTCTTCCCGTGAACCCATCATTTTTCCTCTTAAGTTTTTTTTAAAGGAAAGTTTAGTGTACATGAATTTGACTATTCTCATTTGGCATGTTTGTTCTCTTTACACGACACTTGTAAGTTACACCAACTTAGACGAGGAATAGAGAGAATAGCGTGATATTTCATTAAAATCGAAATAAGAAGAAGTGAGATGAAGTTGAACGGAGGAAATTTTCAACGGGCTTTTTAGGACACTAAGTCGCCAGAGCCGACCGTCAGGTTTTCCATTTTCTGAAAATGAGTTTCAATTTTTGGGGGTTAATTCTATAAGGTGAAATATTTTAAGGTGTTAGAGGCAATTGTAGTATACGAGTTTAATTTTTATAAAACTTTTTCTCAGGTGATCTACAAAGTGTTTAATTGGCACATATTTGGTTTAGTTGAAGGGTCTGATAGGAACAACTCTATATTTAAATGTCCAAATAACAAAAAAGACCAAATTTAAGGGTCCAGTTATGTATTCATGTTACATTTTAGGCATAAAATGTTGTGACTCCCATGCATGATGCATCTTCACTTTGTATATTCGATTCAGTCTGTTTTCTCCTTTGAAATGGCACTTACAACTTTATTCATCAATTTCCAAAAGTGGAATACCAAATTCGGCGACCCAACTTACAGTAGTAATTGCCAACTAAACCACTTTTTTGGTTTTCTCACTTATCAATGGTCCAAAGTAAAGTTAATAAATTAATATATAATCCTATCTTTGCTCAAATCCAGCATCAACACAAAAGTCGGATTTAATTATTCAAAGAAACAGCATAACGACACTTAAATCCCGGATATTACGCTGGATAAATAAATTAATTTGAACACCATAGAGAGTCAAAGGGTCTTCAATCCAATTCATATGGATTTCACACTAATTATGTAAACAAAAGAAAAATATAAATGGTAATTAAAAAGGAATAGAAAATTGAATTGGAGACGATTCATGCATGTTCAAGATTTTGATAAGCATGTGAGAAGACTGAGAGAATATGTAGGAGGAAAGAGTGGCACATGACAAGGTTTTAACAAGCAAACGTGCATTCCATGTGAGAAGAACTTAATTTGGGTCCAACCCCCACTCCTCTAAAGAATAATCTCAAGTCAAAAGGATTCCATGAGAGTAAAAACTACTTGCACAATAAATTCACCTCCATAAATATTATAGTAACTAATAACCTGATAAAAAAGGTAGTAACAAACATATTATCCATGGTGTAATTTTATTGTTGTTAAAAACGTTGGATTGTACTTCCTAAGTAATTTTTTGGCCTTTTATCTTATGGTCCAAAATAAGTAATTTTATCAGATTTCGAGAATGACTTAATTATTTTTTCCTACATTACCCTTGAAGTAAATAGTGTTGGAGTATGTGTTAAGAGTATTTATGGAGGATAGTAAATATTAATATGGTCAATTTCATTATTTATTAATGCTAAAAGATAAATTTTTTAATCTGTGTGAAAAGACGGGACAGAGTAACATTTTAAAGACCTTGAGCCGTTAAATTACTTGTATTGGATCATACCCGTGTTGGCAAATCTTTAAATAAAAGAGATTAGTTATTATACTCCACAAAACATGACAAGCAATAATGACATTGCAAAAGGCACAAACTTTCTACAATACAAACAGCTATATAATCCTATTTTATAACAACAATCATTTACTACTCCACCAAGAGTGGGGAAGAAATTAAAGACTAATATATCTTGATTTAATTAGCCTATGCTTTTGATAGCAAAGGAATCATCACAATTCAACACACTATTATATCTAATGTTGTAAGAAAAAAATTGAAATCTTAAGGGGGTAAAAACAAAGAAAATGAAAATTTTGGCACACACCACATCTAAGGGAAGTATTACTACAACCCCATGTATATAATACAAGATAGTCATAGTTTAAGGACAGTTTTGACCGTTGAACTTTTGGCGCCGCGTCAAATCTGGGTCAGCTTCTTAATGGTGGATGGAGGCCGGTGGCGCCGGATGTGGCGGTAGGCTCGCCGGAGGAAGTGAAGGTTTGCATTGATAACACTTGGCGAAAAGGCCGAACGTATCGACTTGTCTGACGAAATTGGTCATGCTAGCCCAACCTCCAAACCCAAATCCAACAACAAAAACCCAACCAACTATGAAGATATTAATTGCATACATTGCAGTCCAACTTGGCATGAAAAATGGAGGTTTCTCCGCCGCATTCTGCAAGTTTAATCAAAATATAACCTTAAATTAGAAGGGAAAAAAATTGAACATAACAAATGTTGGGACCAGAATGGAAATAAAGTGTTAAATTCATTGGCAAATATATACAATATTATAAATGTAGGGACCAGAATGGAAATAAAGTGTTAAATTCATTGACAAATATATACAATATACTACTCCCTCTATTCACTTTTACTTATCCACTATTCTAAAAATAAATTCACTTTTACTTGTTCTCTTTCGCATATCAAGAGAAAAATAATTTATTTTTCATGTTTTGCTCTTAGCATTAATTACTTATTCCAAATCATTTTTCAAATCCATTAATGATGACTACTTATTGAATAGAATTACTTATTCCAAATCATTTTTCAAATCATGATAAATTATTCACATTATTTATTATTTCTCAAGGATTGTGCAAAGTCAATAATAGACAAGTAAAAGCGGGAGAGTAGTAAATGAGAGTAGTAGTAAAATATGTCAAAATCAAGGAGGGATAAGGTTGTCAGTCAAGAAACTAGACAGCTCATCTCAGACATAATATAACAGTGAGACTGTAGCTTATAACTAAATGAAATGGACTTTCCACCTATATCTTCTCCCCTACCATATATTTCCAAATCCAAGCCATTAATGCCTTTGTTGTACCTTTTGTGTCCTCTCTCTCTTCCCCACCCCACCCCACCCCACCCCCGGAAAACCCCACTCTCCCCCTCGTACTTTTAGATAAGAATTTAAATTATATGCACGAATTAATAAGTTATGGATCGGAATGTTTACATCATCAATGCAATGAATAATTACCATATATCATAGGTTAATGATGAATACTTATTGAATAGAATTACATTTATGAATATTATGGAATAATAATGATAAATTAAATGTATAGAGAGAAATAAATGCATACCTGACGAGCGGAGGATTTACGATAGGTGAGCATATGGGCAAGAGCTGGGATGATGTAGACAGTGAAACTAACCAAAAGAGCACCAACTGCAGAATTAATAGGTCCAAAAAATGGGAAAATAATAGCCAAGAACCATATTGGTATAACCACAGGCAATCTAGCCAATGCCCTTAGGCATATGCTTTTTGTATCATGCATCCCTATTACTTTCTCCCATACAAAATATAATGGAGTACATGCAAATCCAAATGTGATAAACTGGTGAATTAACATCAAGATCACAGCAGCATCACGCCATCCGTTTTTTGGTAGAAGTGAAAATGCATTGCTGTGGTTTAAAAGTTGATCTCCAAATGCCCAGTAAACTGCTGACGCTGATGGTAATGTTAGGGTGAAAACATATAACGTGGCTATTAAGTATATGTACTTGAACTTTTGTGGTTTCCACATTGCATGCATTATTTCCCTGAACAAATATTTCAAAATTAATCATCCAATAAAACATGTATTATGCTATGAGTTCACTAGTGTAATAGTTATTATTTACACGGTACATATAAGTTAAGTTATTTATATGTAAAGAAGAATATGGAATCTAATCATATGCCTTAATTACTGGAGTAAGTACTTGACAATATGGGGGCATTGGATTCTTTAAATACAAATGTAAGCTGTACCATTAAATGTATGAAGTATTCTAATTAAATCCGATGCATTTAATGACTAAACAAGTCTTTGGCCTAGCTAGTTTCCATGTACCACGAACGTGCCAAGATACGAGGATAAGATCACAGGCAATAAGGAAAAAACAGTTATATTTAAAGGCAAACAAAAGTGAGAAAATTGTATATAATGAAACGAAAAAAATTAAAAGAGGTCCATTTTCACTGTTGTTTTTCCAGCTTACAAAATTAAAAGAAAAGGTTATTTTTTCATGATTCTGTCGGGTGTTGACAAACCCCGAGGTAGGAGGCAAAAGCTGCAAAGAGAAACTGTGTAGAAACTAGAGCAGACCAAGAAGAAGATGATTATCACTTAATACTACTCACATGTTCGACTGATCACGAAATTTACGAGAAAATAAAATTTTAAAAATTGATGATCCTAAATAAATCGAAAAGAGTAAATAAGAAACTTTAGATAGAGGTCGAGACAAAAAGAAAATAGGTTTGCGGGTAATATCATTTATATAAAATCTAAATAAATGCAATAGATAACATATTTATTGTAAAGAATAAAGCAGTAAGAAATAACTTACACAGTAACAGCATGTCCACCAAAGGTGTAAAGGATATTGGTAGCACCAGTGAAATACAACACTAGCTTGTTTGGAGCAGAATGTTGAACATTTTCAACCTATACATACAAATAACCCAAATATAAAAAATAGAAAAATAATAATATACATTAATTTCTTATGAAGAAAATTAAAACTAAATTTACCTGGCCATGAACAAGAGCTGCAACGGTTAAGTACCAAGCAGTGTAAGTGGTCATACCAAGGCCTAGAAAAGACCAAATTCGGTAGTTGTGGAAAGAAGGAATGAAAACAGTAGTAGCACAACAAGCTCCAAATATATATGTCCATGTCCTCTTGTCCAAATGGTCATTGATGTAATATATGTTACTGTTCCAAGTTTTTGATCAAATTAGTACTACTTTTTTTTCCTTTTAAAATGACCATAAGTCAATAGTCCATACCTTGCACAAGCAATTAGTTGAATGACAGATCCAAACAGAAGGAAAGTACAGTTGAAGGCAAGCCCTGCTGCTTTCCAGTATGGTCCCAGTAGTCCATCTAACACTTCAAACCACTGCCATTTCAACAAAACAAATATCAAATAAGAAAAATCCTAGAATAAATAAGAAATGAAATTGTTTACTCCTATATACCTGAATGACATGATTCTTGAAGCTAACACCTTCTTTTTCTTTTCTGCTTCTATATTCAATATAGAGAACACTGATGAGGTATGCAGTCCAGCTACCAACAAGACCGTAGAAGATCTGGAACACTATGCCTGATACCATTCCAAGTTGTGAAAAGGAGTATGGTAATGTCAATAACACTTGTGCAACCTGTAAAAATAAAAAAATATACACATTAAATTCATGATCTTAATGGGGTTTTTCTTAAAAAGTAAAAAAGAAGAAGAATATATACTTGATTAGAAGCACAACTGAACCAAGCATCCCAAGCAGAGCCACCATGCCAGAGGAAACTCTTCACATTAAAAATGGAGTGATCTTCTTCTAATTTCTCAACTTCTAATTCTTTTCCACCATCATGTTCAGTTTCATTGAAGTTTGGGACAATAGCTTCCTCTGCTTGCTTCTGACCCAACATTTTTCAAATTCTGGCAGATCTGTAAACAACACAAAATGAGACAAAAAAGAAAAAATACACACACACGAGTCCCCTAATACTGAAAACTCCACATACTCACTTCCCTCTAATTCATCCTTTTCCCAAGAAAACGAAAGCCAAGAATTTCCCAGATCCAAAAAAACCACCCCATAAAAAAATAAAACAAGAAAAATACTTTTTTTTGAAGTACCTTGTATTAAGATGTCTCTTTCTTGTGATCAGATCTCTGCAAAAAGAAGAAGAAGAAGAAGAAGAATACACACTTCCTCTAATTGAGCTATTCTTTTTGTTATCTTAGCAGCAACCGCCCCAACTTATAGTAAAAAAGGAAAGCAGAAAACTTGAACTAAACAGCTTTCTTTAAAAAAATCTCTCTTTTTCAAGAATTTAAGTGAATTATAAATGCTGCCCAGAAATAATTGCAAGATCACAAAATCTTCTGAAACCACAACAACCAATTCACTTAAATGCTTTTATTTATAATAACTTGTCTGCAAAACACAAAGGCGGCTAAAGACACCTCAAAAGTAGCAAATAACAGAGCTTTTTTATTTTCTTTGCTACTACTGCAGAGACTAGAGAGCAGAAGAAATGAACAAGGCAACTGTTTTTTTTTTTTTTTTTTGTGTCTGTAGAATTCAAGTAAGCAGAGAGATATAAAGAACACAACAGTTACAGTATTAGTAGCAGCTAATCTAAGCTAAGCTCACTAGTTGGCAGAGGCAGTATGTATATATATTAATTGCATGTGTGAAATACTATTTTTTATTTATTTTTTTCTTTGTTTTGGAAATTCTTGCTTTTTCTCTTTTCATCACTGTAATCCACTCACGATTCTACTCTTATTAAGGGTCTTTCTTTTTTTGGTAGAAAGAAAAAAGAAACATATGTGTTTATGGTGACAAAGACTCAGACTCAATTCTCATTAGTTGAAACCTAAACAGTACAAAATTAAATTTACTTAAATACAGATAGTGTATAATCTAACATATTATAGCATATACCTTGCTTTATTTTTCAGGTTGGCGATTACTTATCTTAAGAGAGTGTACCAATATTTTACATATTATTTAAAAAAAATTATATTATCAGTTTATTGAAGTTAAGTTCAAATAGAAATCAAAGTTTTAGAGAAGTTTTTAGTTTTTTATTTAAGTATTTACTTAGAATGATAATAAGTCTAACGTCGCAATTGCTTGTTTTGTGGGTGTTTGGTAAAAAAATATTGGGTGGGAAGCAATTATCATTCTATGTTTGACTGTCATTTTTCCCTTTGCATGTGATATGGTGTTTTTAAATACAAGGAAGATTCCAAAATTAAAGAATTTGTATGTTGTCTTTCAAGATACAAACGTCATGTACAACATTTGCATTGTTTTCTTTTCTCTTTATGGTACTTAAATCCATGTCACTTAAATGTAGTTCATATTCAAACACATAACACTTAAAAGTAAAAGTTAAACAAATAAAACATGGTTAATATAGTGGGGGAAAAAAGAGCAATTCGATGTACTAAGCTCTCGCTATGCGCGGAGTCTCTGGGGAAGGGCCAGACCATAAGAATTTATTGTACAAAGTTTTATCGTGTATTTTTGCAAGAGGTTATTTCTACGGTTGTATCTCTTGGTCACATGGTAGCAACTTTACTAGTTACGTCAAGACTCCCTTTTGGCTAATATAGTGGAAGGCAAGAAAAAACTTTAAATGTGAATGAGGAAATGATATTTTAATATGCCAGAATTGTGAAAGACTTACTTCCAATATTTAGTAAATTGTGAAACATGCCATATCAGTTATCTCTCTTTGATGTATACCGATCACATTGACTTATATGTGCTAATATTTCAGAATTCGTATAAAATTTAGAAATTTAAACCGAATTATTATTTAGATTTAGTCATTCAAATACATTTAAAAGGAAATTAATCTTTCTCTAGTTTCCACTTCAATTTTAAATTTCAGGTGTTGCATGTTTATATCTTGGTTCTACATAAATCCTTAAGGGTCACAAATTTATTAGCACGTTCTAACGTTTTATAAGTTTTCTCGTATCTATAGGCTATAGCAGATTCTAATGACAGAAAATTATTTCTTAATATGTCAAATAGCAAACTTCTACCAATAGAGTGTAGTTGCTATATGATAAACATCAATATTTTACTTGAAAATGGACAATCAATTAAGGAGACGGTTGTGAGGAACCTCTGTTAGGATAATGTATAATTCAAGTGGGCCTAGCTGTAAAGCCCACTTTTTACTTTTATCACATTTGAGGCAAATATTGCCCCTTTTCTTATGTAAAAATTGCACGGGACGTCTTATTTGGTCGCCCGCATTTAATTTATACTTATTTTTTTAAAGTTTTAATTTGTATCCATTGTTTAAATAACTTCAGGCCTTTTTCTCCTCCTCATTCTCCTCTTTCGGTTTCTGAATGCTGAAGATTGAGATATTATTATGCGTTCTAACCTGATGATTCATATATATATGCACAGGCGGCTCAACAGCATTCGAGGCCTAAAGCAAAGCCTTAATAAGAGGCCTTATATATATATATATATATATATATATATATATATATATATATATATATATATATGTGTGTGTGTGTGTGTGTGTGTGTATGTATTAATTAGCATCGTTTTCTGAAAATTACACGAGTATGTGAAATGAAAAAATTGAGAATTTGGTTTTATAAAATACAAAAAAACTGAATGAATTTAGCGTTGATTGCATCACAACTGAAACGAGAGAACCCAGAAAATATACTTCCTCTGCCCTAACTTATGTGATTCCTTTTTTAGTGAATCCCCTTTCTATATTTAGTAATAATTCAACTTTAAAATTTTCTTTTATCCCTAATGAGATAATTTCTAGCCAGACAAATTTCTATGATTTGTTTTAGTTTAGATCATAAGTTTCAAACTCTTTCTTTATTTCATAAACTCCTTGTCCAATTAAACATTTTCATATAAATTGGGGAGGGGGGTGGGGGGAAGAGTATAATTTATGTGAGAAAAATAAATGATAAGTTAGATTATTAGATATAATTACGTGACTAACTAATGAATAAAGAAATAATTCAGTAAAAACGTAAAATAAGATTGACATAAAACTATTTTGATTATATTAATTAGAGGAAGAAATTGAGTTATTAAAAATTAATATGACAATAAAGAAATAAATTTATCAATCACAAGAATAACATATAAATAATATACTATGTATAAAGAAATGGAGTAGTAATTTTGGGGCCCTTAGATTCTGGGGGCCTAAAGCAAGAGCTTCACTTGCTTTAGGGTCTGGTCGCCCCTGTATATATGCTTGTCCCATTATGTTCAGTTTGGCCTTATTCTCAATAATTTAATCTCTTTGACTTTTTAGCTTTACAGACACATTAGTTTTTGGTTCTAATTTATCCGTAGTAACTTGTTTTCATGTCGAAAATATTTTTCATTCTTTAATCTTTAAAATGAACAACATCAATCGCTGCTAATCATGATCTATTAAATTCATTGTTGTTCAGAACTTCAGCTCTAAGAATGCTGAAGTTCAGCAAATATAAACAAAAATTTCAGCTCCTAGAATGCTGAAATCCAGCAAATACAAAACAAACATCAGCCCTGAAGTTCATCACAAACAGAATAAAGCTTTAGCTAAAACATGTTGAAGTTTAGCAAATACAGAACAAAGCTTCAGCTACTAGAATGTTGAAGTTCAGCAATTATAAAAAAAAAACTTCAGCCAAAACATGTTGTTTGTTTTATTGAACTGAAGTTTGCCATTTGCACTATGAACTGAAGTTTGCGTGATTGCTTTTGCAAGTCAGGTCAAACTTCATGCAAAAATATCTGAAGTTTTGCTATAATTCATGCATAACATTCTGAAGTTCAAACCTACTTCAGGCCTGTCTGAAGTTACGCAAAAAAGTGGATACGCTTGCATTTGTTTTTTGCAAAAACAAATATAAGTTAAAAGGTAACCCAAAAAACGAGTATAGACGCAAATACCCCTTTTCTTACCTAGGGATAAGTAAGGCCATTACAACAATCATCTTCTCAACGTTATGATTATGCTGTAGTTGGGAGATGAATGATCAATCGGAATTTTTCGTTCCTAAACAATATTTGAAACTTATTTATCAAATTATTTTAATTTTGTATATTTCTGCCCTAAATAAGGATTACTTACAGATTATATACATTCCACCTTAAAAGGCTCTTAATCTTTTATTAGTGTCTTGAATCAAGGGATTTAGTTACACCTTTTTTTTCATCCCTCCGCTCTTTTCTCCCTATCGAACTTATATTAAGGGATTTTTGTTTGATAATTGTTTCAAAATACATACATCAAATCCATGAGATATTGCTGAAGTTGTCATCTTTCTTTTGTTGGGTCTTTTATTTTTCTTCTTTATTCTGCTGGTGGAATTAATAATGGAATAAGTGTGAATATTTTACAACCATTATTAGGCGGTGGTGGAAATGGAGGAATAGAATTTCTGGGATCATTAATGTGTTTCACCAATATAATGGTGGTCTTGGTTGTTCGGATTTGAGTTCACTAATTGGAGGCCTTAACTTCTGCACATTCTTTCATTATCCTCACATAACCGACAATCAAATGCAACTGTTAGTTCTGCATAATTCATTTTTTTGGGGGTCTTGTTTTTATGTTTTGGCAGTTTTTCTTTTAAATCAAATTGTCTCCTTTTATTTGTGATGATCCAAAAGGGTCATCCCTTATTTTTACGTTAAAACGGTGTTTCAAGGTCTTGAAAACCTCTTTTTATCTCACCTCGATTTGTGTACGCAGCCTGGGCGTATAGCCGTGAAGCCTTTATGTGAAAAACTTAGAAAATGCTAGTTTTTGCCTTAAAATTTTGATTTAAGTTGACTTCGGTCAACATTTTGGGTAAACGGACCCGGACACATGATTTGACGGTCCCGAAGGGTCCGTAAAAAAATATGGGACTTGGGCGTATGCCCGGAATCGAATTCCGAGGTCCCAAGCCCGAGAAATAAATTTTTGAAAGAAATTATTTTTCTGAAAAATATAAGAGATTTTAGAAATTGATTATATTTAAAATTTATGGTATCGGGCCCGTATTGTGGTTTCGGAGTGCGGTATAGGTTCAATATGATATTTCTGACATGTCTGTAAAATTTGGTAAGAAACGGAAGTCGTTTGACGTGATTCTTACCCGTAGTTGTAAAATTTGATACTTTGGAAGTTCCGAAAATTTTCTTTGATTTGAAGGCTAAATTCGTTGTTTAAAGTGTTATTTTGGCGATTTGATCGCACGAGTAAGTCCGTAGGATATTTTTTAGGTTATGTGCATATTTGGTTTGGAGCCCCAAGGGCTCGGGTGAGTTTCGGATAAGCGTCGGGGTGATATAAACTTAGAAAATCTGGTGTTTGGACTGTTTGCTGGTGTCTGAACTTTTGTATTATGCGAACGCACAACACAGGATTGGGAGAGGGCAGAATTGGTCTATGCGAACGCATAGGACACGGTGAGAACGCAGAGCATAGGAAACTTACTCTACGCGAACGCACCCATGTAGTCGCGAACGCATAGGGTATTAGGGGGCTGGGGGCTGGGTAATTAATAACACTGTGCGAACGCACTGGGAAGGGGAGGGCATCCTATGCGAACGCATAAGGATGGTCGCGAACGCATAGGGCACCTTTTTGCCCAGTTTTCTTAAAACAGTAGCATTACGGGATTTTATCAAAACTTCATAACTTCTTCACCTAAACTCAAAATTTGGCGATTTTTGAAAGGGAACTTCACCACAAAATCATAGGTATGTATTCTTAGACTCGTTTTCTTCAAATTCCATTGACACTCATTAGATTTCTAGTCTTAAATCATGTTCTTAAGGGTAGAAATTAGGGATTTGGGTAGAGTTAGGGCTTTTTGAATAATTGGAATTTAGACCTTGTTTTGGGTCGAATTCCGGACTAATTACATATTCGGGCTCGTGGGTGAATGGGTGATCGGATTTTGGTCCGAACCTCGTGTTTTGACCAAGCGGGCCCAGGGTCGATTTTTGACTTTTTGGGAAGAATGCTAGAAAACCTATAATTAAATATTGGAATTGAATTGTTTAGCGTTTATTGATGTTATTAAGTCAATTATGTCTAGATACAATTGATTTGGAGTCAAATTCAAAAGGGAAAGCGGTGATTGAGGCTTCATTTTGGTCGTGGAAGTCGAGGTAAGTGTTTGGCCCAACCTTAGCTTGAGGGAATATGTGTTGAGTCTTAATTGTTATGTGTTAATATCATGTTCAACGTATAGGTGAGGTGACGAGTACCTATACGTTGGTGTCAAGCATGCCCGTGAGTCGGATATTATGAATTATGTGGTTTTCATTGATATTTATTGTGTTATAGCTTAAATTTCACTTTGTGGTTATTCATTTTGGTGGAAATTCTTGGTAACGAATATCGCTGAGTATTGGTTTCGGTTGAGAAATTTATGTGAAGATATGTACTAGAGTGAGATTGGTTATAACTGTGTCCCTTGCCGGGATAGTGATATTTCTACTATTGTTCTCTTACCGGGATGTTATGATTTATTATTATGGTTCATATTGTTGATTTTTCCTTGACGGACTTTTGTTATTGATATTGTTTGGGTGAGGAAAAGTGTAAAGCACGAAAGGTGATGTCGTATATTGATTATTGTGAGGAAGAGTGTAAAGCACGAAGGGTGATGCCGTGTATTAATTATTGTGAGAATGAGAGTGTAAAAGCACGAAGGGTGATGTCGTGACGTTTCTATTGATTATTGTGAGGATGAGAGTAAAAGCACGAAGGGTGATATCGTGCACTTGCATTTATTATTTGGTGAGAATGAGAGTAAAAGCACGAAGGGTGATGTCGTGCACTGTCTTCTCTGTGATGTTATTGCCTGTTGTTCAAGTTGATATTGAATTGTTATTTATTTCATTTATTTGATAGTTATTCCCACAACATGATCCCCTTTTCTTTGTACTTAGTTGTTTCCTCTTGTTATTATTATGCCTCCGGATATTATTAATTGCACAGGTTGTTTTGGTTGTCGTGTCCTAGCCTCGTCACTACTTCGCCGAGGTTAGTCTCGACACTTACTCAGTACATGGGGTCGGTTGTACTGATGCTACACTCTGCACATCTTTGTTGTGTAGATCCCGGTACAGGACCTTACGGACATTAGGTCGAGGAGGCTGCCTTCAGTTCACGTGGAGACACCGAGGTAGTCTTGTTGGCGTTCGCAGGCCTTGGCGTCCCCTTCCATTTCATTTGTATTATGTTCTAGCTATTTCAGAAACAGATGTACTTATTTTATTCAAACCTTTTATATGTAGTATTCATAGACAGTCTGTGGGTTGTGACTCCAACATTCCGGGATTTTGGTTTTTGGTGAAATTTCGTAAAAACATTGAATTGAGTTATATACCTTGTTTCATTTTATACTTTTAATTCATGTTAATGTTGTATTTCACCTGTTTACGACTAATAATAAAGGAATAAAGTAAATTGAACATTCACGTTGGCTTGCCAAGCGGGTTCAACGTTAGGCGTCATCACGGTCCCGACGGTGGGAAATTCGGGTTGTGACAAGTTGGTATCAGAGCACTGGGTTGCTTAGGTATCACAATTTATGAACAAGCTTGGTAGAGTATGAGGGATCGGTACGGAGACGTCTGTACTTATCCCCAGAGGCTGCAAAGTTTAGGAATATCTTCACATCTATTCTTCTCTATCGTGCGATTTTAATTCTAGATGCTAATTGGATTTCTATTTTATTCTCTCGCAGATGGAGAGAACACGTGTTCATCTACTGATCAGCAGCCCGAGGCTCCAGTTACAGCTCCTACGAGGGGCTGAGGACGAGGTTGAGGTTGTACTAGAGGACAATGTCGAGGTTGTACTAGAGGCCGAGGTAGGGGTAGAGCTCAGCCCAGAGCAGCAACCCCAGTGGTGGAGCCTCAGGTAGAGTTTGCCGATGAGGTTCCTGCTCAGATAGTTCCGGTGGGACCAACTCAGGTTCCCGAGGGGTTCATTGCCACCCCGTATTCCAGGATGCTCTGATCCGTTTAGTGGGCATCATGGAGAGCGTTGCTCAGGCAGGCCTACTTCCTGCAGCACCAGCCGTTTCTCAGGCTGGGGGAGGAGCCCAGACTCCCGCCACCCGCACGCCAGAGCAGAAAGCTTCTCAGTTCCAGACTCCAACACCTCAGACAGCTGGAGTAGTCCAGCCAGGTATTGTGGCTCAGGCAGGGGAGGGAGCAGTTATGATTGCTGATGCTTTATGGAGATTGGGCCAGTTCACCAAGTTGTTTCCTACTACTTTTAGCGATGCACCTTCAGAGGATCCCCAGGATTACTTAGACAGTTGCTATGAGGTTCTTCGGAACATGGGGATAGTTGAGACCAATGGGGTCGATTTTGCTACGTTCCGCCTTTCAGGTCCCGCCAAAACTTGGTGGAGGGATTATTGTTTGACCAGACCAGCTGGATCACCACGGTTTTCTTGGGCTCAGTTCTCCAATTTGTTCTTGGAGAAGTTTCTTCCTGTTACCCAGAGAGAGGATTTTCGAAGGCAGTTTGCGCGTCTCCAGCAGGGTTCTATGACAGTTACACAGTATGAGACCAGGTTCATCACTTTGGTCCGACATGCTATCATGATACTCCCCACCAACCGAGAGATGGTGAGGAGGTTTATTGAGGGGCTAGCTCATCCAATTAGACTGCAAATGGCCAGAGAGACAGGGAGTGATATTTCCTTTCAAGAGGCGGCCAATGTGGCCAGACGGATCGAGATGGTGTTATCACAGGGTAGTGGTCAGGAGTCTGACAAGAGGCCTTGTTAATTTGGTCGGTTCAGTGGTGCCTCGTCTGGGGGCAGAAATTCTTTCGGTAGAGGCCATCCTCCTAGGCCGTTTTAGTCCGCACTTCAGGTGTCCCACAGTGCTCCAGGTGATCATGGTTCCCACATGCCATATTCTGATCAGTTGGCCTACAATGCACCACCAGCTCCTATCAGTGCACCGCCACTCCAGAGTTTTCAGAGTGGTTACTCCGATCGACAGGGACAGTTTCAGGGCCAGTAGTCTCAGCAGCCGAGATCTTGTTATACATGTGGTGTCCCGGGGCACATTGCTAGGTTTTTCCCCCGAGCCTCGAGTGGTTCTCAGCACCACGGTTCCCGTGCTATGATTCCCGCACCAGGTGCTCCACCCCCCTCAGCCAGATAGGGGTGGAGGCCGAGGTGCTAGATGTGGAGGTCAGACAATCAGATGTGGAGGTCAGACTACCAGAGGTAGAGGTCATCCAGCAGTAGGCCGTCCCAGGGATGTTCGAATTGATGGGGGCCAACCCCGATGTTATGCTACTCTTCCAGACCTGAGGTTGAGGCCTCCGATGCAGTCATTACAGGTATGGTTTCAGTTTGCAGAAGGGATGCTTCAGTTTTGTTTGATCCGGGATCCACATTATCCTATGTGTCATCATATTTTGCTCCTTGTTTGATTATGCCTCGTGATTCTTTGAGTACTTCTGTATATGTGTCTACACCGGTGGGTGATTCTATTGTGGTAGATCATGTCTACCATTCGTGTGTAGTGGTTATTGGTGGTCTTGAGACCAGTGTAGATCTTCTGCTCCTTGATATAGTTGATTTAGATGTCATTTTGGGGATGGATTGGTTGTCGCCCTATCATGCTTTTCTGGACTGTCATGCCAAGACTGTGACATTAGCACTGCCTGGGTTGCCTCGACTAGAGTGGAGAGGGACTCCTGTTCATTCTTCCAGCAGGGTTATCTCATATATGAAGGCTCGGTTCATGGTCGAGAAAGGGTGTTTAGCCTATTTAGCTTATGTTCGTGATTCTAGTGCCGAGGTTCCTTCTATGGAGTCTGTGCCCATTGTCCGTGAGTTTCCAGAGGTGTTTCCTGCAGACTTGTCGGGTATGCCACCCGACAGGGATATTGAGTTTTGCATTGAGTTGGCTCCGGGCACTCAGCCCATTTCTATTCCGCTATATCGTATGGACCCACTAGAGCTAAAGGAGTTGAAGGAACAATTGCAGGATTTGCTAGATAAAGGCATTATTAGGCCTAGTGTTTCGCATTGGGGTGCGCCGGTGTTGTTTGTTAAGAAAAAAGATGGGTCGATGAGGATGTGCATTGATTACCGGCAATTGATCAAGGTTACTATCAAGAACAAGTATCCATTGCCAAGGATTGATGATTTGTTTGATCAGCTTCAGGGTGCTAAGGTATTTTCAAAGATTTATTTTAGATCTGGCTACCATTAGTTGAGGATTAGGGCATCTGATGTCCCTAAGACAGCCTTTCGCACTCGGTACGGGCATTATGAGTTCTTAGTGATGTCATTCGGGTGGACAAATGCCCCATATGCTTTTATGGATTTGATGAACCAAGTGTTCAGGCCTTATTTGGATTTGTTCGTGATTGTCTTTATTGATGATATTCTGATTTATTCCCGCAGTCGGGAGGAGCACGAGCAGCACCTTCGAGTCGTTCTACAGACTCTGAAGGGCAGTCAGTTGTATGCTAAAATTTTCAAGTGTGAGTTCTGGTTGAGCTTGGTTGCATTCCTGGGTCATGTTGTATCAGCATAGGGTATTCAGGTAGATCCCAAGAAGATTTCGGCAGTCAAGGATTTGCCTAGACCCACATCAGCTACAGAGATTCAGAGTTTCTTGGGTTTAGTAGGTTACTATCGTCGGTTTGTGGAGGGTTTTTCATCTAATGCAACCCCGATGACCAGGTTGACTCAGAAGGGTGCCCAATTCAGGTGGTCAAATGAGTGTGATGCGGGCTTTCAGAAGCTCAAGACAGCCTTGACCATGGCACCAGTGTTGGTTTTTCCCTCAGGTTCAGGGCCATATACTGTATATTGTGATGCTTCTCGGATTGGACTTGGTGCAGTGTTGATGCAGAACGGCAAGGTTATAACATATGCTTCACGTTAGTTGAAGGTCCACGAGAAGAATTATCCAGTTCATGATTTGGAGTTAGCAGCTTTTGTTCACGCACTGAAGATTTGGAGGCATTATTTATATGGCGTGCCTTGTGAGGTGTTCACGGAACATAAGAGTTTGAAATATTTGTTCAAGCAGAAAGAGTTGAATTTGAGGCAGAGGAGATGGTTGGAGCTATTGAAAAACTATGACATCACCATCTTATATCATCCGGGGAAGGCCGATGCTTTGAGTAGGAAGTCAGCTAGTATGGGTAGTCTTGTTTATATTCCGTTCGGGGAGCGACCGCTGTCTTTGGATGTTCAGGATTTGGCCAATCGGTTCATGAGATTGGATGTTTCAGAGACTGGCAGTGTTCTAGCTTATACTGCGGCTCGTTCTTCATTATTCGACAGTATTCGGGATCGACAGTATGATGATCTTCATTTGCGTGCCCTTAGGGACACGGTGCGACACGGTGGTTCCAAGCAGGTTTCAGTTGGTGATGATGGAGTCTTGCGGATGCAGAGCCGTATTAGTGTGCCCAATGTTGATGGACTTCGTGAGTTGATATTGCAAGAGGTCCATAGTACCCGGTATTCCATTCATCCGGGCACCGCAAAGGTGTATCAGGATGTGCGGCAACATTATTGGTGGAGGAGGATGAAGAAAGATATCGCGGCATATGTATCTCGGTGCTTGAACTGTCAGCAGGTTAAGTACAAGCACCAAAGACCCGGTGGATTGATGCAGCAGATTGAGATTCCTGAGTGGAAGTGGGAACGTGTCACCATGGATTTCGTAGTTGGACTTCCACTGACTCAGAGGAAGTTCGATGCAGTATGGATCATTGACGATAGGATGACCAAGTCAGCGCGTTTCATTCCTGTGGTAGTTTCCTATTCTTCGGAGAGGTTAGCAGGGATCTACATCAGGGAGATTGTTCGCCTTCACGGTGTGCTAGTGTCCATTATTTCTGACCGAGGTACGTAGTTTACCTCGCATTTTTGGAGAGCAGTTCAGCGTGAGTTGGGCTCACGGGTTGAGTTGAGCACAACGTTTCATCCTCAGACGGACGGACAATCCGAGCGTACCATTCAGATCTTGGAGGATATGCTGCGAGCATGTGTCATTGACTTTGGAGGTTCTTGGGACCAGTTCTTGCCTTTAGTTGAGTTTGCCTACAACAACATCTATCAGTCGAGCATTCAGATGGCTCCCTATGAGGCGTTATATGGTAGGCGGTGTCGGTTGCCAGTTGGGTAGTTTGAGCCGGGAGAGGCTCGGTTGTTGGGTACAGAGTTAGTGCAGGATGCCTTGGATAAGGTGAAGATCATTTAGGATAGACTTTGTACAGCTCAGTCCAGGAAGAAGAGTTATGCCGACCGCAGAGTTCGTGATTTGGCATTCATGGTCGGAGAGCGAGTATTTCTTCGGGTGTCGCCCGTGAAGGGAGTGATGAGATTTGGGAAGAAGGGCAAGCAAAGCACTAGATTCATTGCCCATTTGAGATTCTTGACAGAGTGGGAGAGGTGGCTTACAGACTTGCGTTGCCACCGAATTTATCGGCCGTGCATCCAGTGTTCCATGTATCTATGCTTCGGAAGTATCACGGCGATCCATCCTATGTGTTAGACTTCAGCAGTGTCCAGTTGGACAAGGATTTGACCTACGAGAAGGAGCCGGTAGCCATATTAAACCGACTGATTAGTCAGTTGAGATCAAAGAGTTATCCTTCTGTTCGTGTTCAGTGGAGAGGTCAGCCTGCCGAGGCAACTACTTGGGAGTCCGAGTCCGATATGCGGAACCGTTATCCCCATCTTTTCCTCGATTCATGTACTTTACTATGTTCGTTCGAGGACGAACGTTTGTTTTAGAGGTGGAGATTGTGATGACCCAAAAGGGTCATCCCTTATTTTTACATCAAAACGGTATTTCGAGGCCTTGAAAACCTCCTTTTATCTCACCGCGATTTGCGTGCGCAGCCCGGGCGTATAGCTGGGTAGCCTTTATGTGAAAAACTGAGAAAATGCTAGTTTTTTCCTTAAAAAATTGATTTAAGTTGACTTCGGTCAACATTTTGGGTAAACGGATCCGGACCCGTTATTTGACGGTCCCGGAGGGTCCGTAGGAAAATATGGGACTTGGGCGCATGCCTTGAATCGAATTCCGAGGTCCCAAGCCCGAGAAATGAAATTTTGAAAGAAATTATTTTTCTGAAAAATATAAGAGATTTTAGAAATTGATTATATTTGAAATTTATGGCAGCGGGCCCGTATTGTGGTTCCGGAGCCCAGTACAGGTTCAATATGATATTTATGACATGTCTGTAAAATTTTGTAAGAAGCGGAAGTCGTTTGACGTGATTCGGACCCGTAGTTGTAAATTTTGATACTTTGGAAGTTTTGGAAATTTTCTTTGATTTTAAGGCTAAATTCGTTGTTTAAAGTGTTATTTTGGCGATTTGATCGCACGAGTAAGTCCGTAGGATGTTTTTGAGGTTGTGTGCATGTTTGGTTTGGAGCCCCGACGGCTCGGGTGAGTTTCGGAGAGGCGTCGGGGTGATTTAAACTTAGAAAATCTGGTGTTTGTGCTGTTTGCTGGTGTCTGAACTTTTGTACTATGCGAACGCATGGAAAGCTATGCGAACGCATAGCACAAGATTGGGAGGGGGCAGAATTGGTCTATGAGAACGCATAGAACAGGGTGAGAACGCGGAGCATAGGAAACTTACTCTACGCGAACGCACCCATGTAGTCGCGAACGCATAGGGTATTAGGGGGCTGGGTAATTAATAACACCGTGCGAACGCATCCTTTGGGATGCGAACGCACTGGGCAAGGGAGGGCAGCCTATGCGAACGCATAAGGATGGTCGCGAACGCATAAGGCAAAGTTTTGCCCAGTTTTCTTAAAACAGTAGCATTACGGGATTTTATCAAAACTTCATAACTTCTTCACCTAAACTCAAAATTTGGCGATTTTTGAAAGGGAACTTCACCACAAAATCATAGGTATGTATTCTTAGACTCGTTTTCTTCAAATTCCATTGACACTCATTAGATTTGTAGTCCTAAATCATGTTCTTAAGGGTAGAAAATTAGGGATTTGGGTAGAGTTAGGGCTTTTTGAATAATTGGAATTTAGACCTTGTTTTGGGTCGAATTCCGGACTAATTACATATTCGGGCTCGTGGGTGAATGGGTGATCGAGTTTTTGTCCGAACCTCGTGTTTTGACCAAGCGGGCCCGGGGTCGATTTTTGACTTTTTGTGAAGAATGTTAGAAAACCTATAATTAAACATTGGAATTGAATTGTTTAGCGCTTATTGATGTTATTAAGTCAATTATGTCTAGATCCAATTGATTTGGAGTCAAATTCAAAAGGGAAAGCAGTGATTGAGGCTTCATTTTAGTCGTGGAAGTCGAGGTAAGTGTTTGGCCCAACCTTAGCTTGAGGGAATAGGTGTTGAGTCTTAATTTTTATGTGTTAATATCATGTTCAACGTATAGGTGAGGTGACGAGTACCTATACGTTGGTGTCAAGCATGCCCTAGAGTCGGATATATTATGAATTATGTGATTTTCATTGATATTTACTGTGTTATAGCTTGAATTTCAATTTGGGGTTATTCATTTTGGTGGAAATTCTTGGTAATGAATATCGCTGAGTATTGGTTTTGGTTGAGAAATTTTATGTGAAGATATGTACTAGAGTGAGATTGGTTATAGTTGTGTCCCTTGCCGGGATAGTGATATTTCTATTGTTGTTCCCTTACCGGGATGTTATGATTTATAATTATGGTTCATATTGTTTATTTTTCCTTGACGGACTTTTGTTATTGATATTGTTTAGGCGAGGAAGAGTGTAAAGCACGAAGGGTGATGCCGTGTATTGATTATTGTGAGAATGAGAGTGTAAAAGCACGACGGGTGATGCCGTGCCATATTATGATATTAAAAGCACGAAGGGTGATGCCGTGTCGTTTCTATTGATTATTGTGAGGATGAGTGTAAAAGCACGAAGGGTGATGACGTGCACTTGCATTTATTATTCGGTGAGGATGAGAGTAAAAGCACGAAGGGTGATACCGTGCACTGTCTTCTCTGTGATGTTATTACTTGTTGTTCAAGTTGATATTGAATTGTTATTTATTTCATTATTTCCTTTATTTGATAACCCATCCCATCTTTTAGGTTCCATTTGGGAAATATGTATCCCGCTGGGTATGGCTCGTAGTAAACCTCTGTAAGATATTTCTTTCCCCCAGCATGATCCCTTTTTCTTTGTACTTAGTTGTTTACTCTTGTTATTACTATGCCTTCGAATATTATTAATTGCACATGTTGTTTTGGTTGTCGTGTCCTAGCCTCGTCACTACTTCGCCGAGGTTAGGCTCGACACTTACTCAGTACATGGGGTCGGTTGTACTGATGCTACACTCTGCACATCTTTGTTGTGTAGATCCTGGTACAGGACCCTACGGACATTAGGTCGAGGAGGATGCTTTCAGTTCACGTGGAGATACCGAGGTAGTTCTGTTGGCGTCTGCAGGCCTTGACGTCCCCTTCTATTTCATTTGTATTCTGTTCTAGCTATTTCAGAAACAAATGTACTTATTTTATTCAAACCTTTTATATGTAGTATTCATAGACAGTCCGTGGGCTGTGACTCCAACATTCTGGGATTTGGTTTTTGGTGAAATTTCGTAAAAGCATTGAATTGAGTTATATACCTTGTTTCATTTTATACTTTTAATTCATGTTAATGTTGTATTTCACCTGTTTACGAATAATAATAAAGGAATAAAATAAATTGAACATTCACGTTGACTTGCCTAGCGGGTTCAATATTAGGCGCTATTACAGTCCCGACGGTGGGAAATTCGGATCGTGACATTATTAAAACTGGACAGAGAAAAAGTTGAGGGTTTAAAGCGAGAGATTATAAAAGTAATCTATATCTCCTCTACATTTCTTTCCTGAATGAATTAACTGAGAAAGATCAATATAAGGTACATCAACATACAAATTAAAAATAAATTTCGTACACTTAGTGTCAGTTTGAATATCTAAAACAACATACAAAGTAAAAATAAATTTCATGCAACTAATTATATATTATACAACTTATCTATAACTTTCATACATTATTTCTACCCAGTTAAATACAACTACAATATCATACAACTTAAATATAATTTTTATACAAATTTTTTAAAATATGTCTTTTGTATACTTTATATCTGACTTATACATTGTAAAAACAAATTCCATACAACTAATTATATATTATACAACTTATTTACAACTTATATACAACTTTCATACATTATTTCTACCCGGTTAAATACAACTACAATATCATACAACTTAAATATAATTTTTAGACAATTTTTATATAATATATCTTTTGAATATGTAAATTGTAGAGAGAGAGAGTTGGCAAGTATAAAGGGACAAGGAAAGAACTGATATTCCTCATTCAATTTCTAATATAAAGGGATACTCATTTAAAACTTACTAGTTTTAAGATACTCGCGATGCGTGTGTACCTTATATGTATGAGTATAGCTTTTTAAAAATTTAATAAATAATATTAAATAATATATTTGAGTTATAAAATAAAATTTAAAAAATATAAGCTCTTGAAATGACAAATATTGATATTATTTGGTTTTAAAAAAGTGGATGACCTAGTTAAGCATGAAAACAATTCAGATGATCTATCACGTATCCGCTCCTTTTATTTTAACTTTGCATGAAAATAATATAGTGTATTCTAGACAGGTCAATTAAAAGAAAAATCGCGACCAATAAATTATATAGCTAAGCGGTAAAATTCCGTCGCTTAATAAAAAATAACGACAAATTATCAAAAATCATATCTAATTCAAGGTTTTATGTATCAGTTATAATATCCTTAATATCATTAACTGAATATAAAGAGGAATAGAGATCTTATTTTGATCTTCTTGCAGTAATCTTACTAAATTTAGTTATTGTCACCATTTTTTAAACAACACGGTCGGTAAGAAGTATTTGTCAAATTTAATTTGTTTAAAACATTAGAAGAAATAGAAATGGTTAGAAAATAAAGTGGTCAATACCACGTTACCTTTTTTTTTATGCTTCGAAGGAAAAGAATAAGTAGTCCTAAATGTTAGGCCTATTAACAAAAACTTGTACGAAATCGTGAAAACAAATATATACATAATGACAGTTAATTACTAAAACTTAATTTAGCAATTGAACTCGGATGTCTTTATTAAAAGCGTCTAAATTAGTTAAAGTATATTGCTCTTATGCCTTTTTAAAATCTTGAAATTCTATTCAAATAAGGAAATGTATTTTAATCTTGAAATTGTATTTAATTAAGGAAATGTTTGATAGTAAAAATTATTAGTTAACTTTGAAATCTTAGATATTAGGAAAATAATAAAATGACTATTTTGTTCAATATGAACTCTACTTTTAAAAAGTAACAAAGGCGAACCATATTTCACGAAGCACCTTCGTGCTTTTAATATAATATATAAATTTATATATAATTGGTAAATTGCATATAATCACGTAATTAAATTGAAACAATACTGATTCCAAATTCAACCCCAATACAAGGAACGGTATATGAGAAAAATATAAAATTTAGTTTAGCTTCTATAACTACAACAAACTGTTACTATTTATATTTTAAAATTAGTACTACATGCTATATATAAATGACATAAAAGTTACAACTAGATACACAATGGTCAGTGGAGACCTCTGTTTTAAAAGGCAGTGTAGGGACTCGCCCCGGGACGGAGCACTCGTAAAACGCCTCTGGACTTATGTGTGGGGCTTAGTTCCATGAGACTTACGCCTCGGTTGTCGGAGCTTACGCCCCGGACACACCCAACGCCCAACGTATTGGGCTCGCCTAATAGAACTTTATGCAATTGTGTGTAACTAACCTTGTAAATCATCAATTTTTCTTGATAAATCATTGACTATTCAAAATTACTTTTTTCTCAATCATTAATCATTAAATTGAGAGTCTTTTATGTCATAATTAAAACAAAAACTACTGCATGTTATCCACTAAGACTTTTATGATAGTATATTTTAAATAAATCTTCCATTTAAAAGTATTATTGTATTAACTTTTGTCATGTCTTTAATATATAATAGTCCATAATTTTTTTATAATTATTTTCCTAAATATTTTTTTTTTCAAGTTTACTAGATATAATACTTATTAATTTGATAGCCCATTATTAGCTAGTAACTATTTACAAATAATTAGTTATCATGGTATAGTATTGTGAATTATGTGTCACTTTATTAACTTGTTGAAACTTAAAAATAAATGATGCTAGAGAATCATATTTAAATTGTGAATTATATTTTTGTATAAATTCTCTTTCAAATAGAAAGCATATTAAATAAAAAGAGTATTTAAAAAAATATCAAATTATAGTATCAAAATTCTTTCAAGATTCATTACTCCTTAAGTAACGACGTTGCTACTAATTTGCATATTATGATATATGTCATACTTTTCGTATTATTCATAGTTGAATTATAATTTATAAATATTTTAAATAAATTATTGTGATAATTTTGTGATTTAATGTATTTTTTATAACTATTTTTTATTTTATACTATCTTACAACTTTTGAAATTAGTAAAATTTAAAGATCCGTGGAACTTACGTCCCATGTCTCGGAGCTTACGCCTCACCTCGTCAGAGGTAAAACGCCTCGCCTCCTCATGACCCCGTCTTTTAAAACATTGGTGGAGACATTTGATACCGTTTTGCAATTGACAAATGCATACACTCGCCTGAGCAAAGCCAACGCGTCGTACTGCGAGATGATTTGACACCGTTATAGGGCTAATATGCAACACACACACACAATATGGTAACATTCTTACAAACAATATAAGGTATGAATTCAGTCCAAAATATAAGACAAAAAATCCATCAGAACCGTCAAACTGGAATTCACTTAAAAAAGAATTGTGATTATAGGCCGGCATTACTAACTTAAAATCCTATTTTACGTTACTGTAACTACATTATTAAATGGTAACGGGCGGATTATTTATTTACTACTTATGTGTAATTTACCGCAGTCACAAAAATGCACGCCGTAAAAGGAGAACACGCGAACCATCAAAGCTTGGGAGCCCCACTTCACCGCCGGCTTAGTTGCATTATATAATCGGCGTTTAGGGACCCTACCCGCCAACCAGCCACCTTAGAAATTTCACCTTTTTAGTTTTCTTCCTCCTTCATGTTAAAATTAAAGGACAAAATCAATGCTAATTAAAGAAATGGAACAAAAGAGTAGATAACGGAAAGAAGAAAGTATAATTACTCTTAATTAATTTGCCCCATGTTTGCCTTTATTTAGTATTTATTGTTATATTTCTCAATGGAGATTTAGCGTGCTCTTTATTGCTACTTTCCGCCTCTCCCTCCACCCCCCCCCCCCCCCCCCCAAACAAAAAAAGAAAAAAAAAAAAAAAAAAAAAATTAATATAAAAAATTTTTTCTTTTTNCCCCCCCCCCCCCAAAAAAAAAGGGGGAAAATCATTAAAGAAACATTATTTTAAGGGAACTCTTCTTACATGGTAGATTAGCGCCTGGAACATGCTAGTAACAATCACATTAAAGTAATCTACTAATCTTTTCCTTCTTTATTTTCTAAGTTCACTAGCTCATCTAACACGAAACTAAGAAGAAAAAAAAATTAGGAATTATAACTCTATTGATAATGTAAAGTTTGTAATATGAACGCTTGGATTCTCAGTTTCTCACAAGCAATATATACGTCTAAAGTTTCCTTATTTTGCATGGAAAAAACATGTCTGTTAAATTCGACAACCTTTTTTCCAGTACAAAGAAATAAGGGAACGCCCACGGACCATAAACTAATAAATGGAAATAAAGCCACAGCATCCCTTTTAAGGAACTTTTGCTATTTAACACTTTGAGAATAGCAATGATTCTAAACGGTAAAACTTCTTATGTGGAGTTTGGAATTTATTGATAATTTTAACAGTCATTGCTTTATTTTTCACTTTATCCTATTATTGTAAGTCAATCTAACCTGAAAATTTTAAAATTACTTATACGCAGCATTGTTGGCATCATTTTTTCTGGGGAATTCATCAAAGCCAAAAGAATAAAAGGATCTAGTGGGGTTTGACCTTTTATTAAGGTATGCAAGTTGATAATTATTGTTAATGTATTTATATGTCCCTTTTTTATGATGAAATGATGGTGTGGATATCGGCAAAAAATGGTGGTGGTGGAAGTGGCCGGCCGCCGTGGCAGCCATTCGTGGTGGCGACTTTCCGTTTTGTCTCAGTTTCTTGTTTAATGGGAATGTGTGTTACATATATTCTTTACAAAAACCCCACGAATGCCCCGTTCAAACGGGATTTTGTCGGCTTTCCTTGCCCAATATTTTCCTCCACTAAACATTTCTTTGACATCCCAATTTAATCCTTTATAATTTATCATCATCGTCATTTTTTTTAATTATAAATCAAGAAAGTATTCCCCCCGTCCTCTACCGCACCATTGTCAATTCCTGATTATCACTCCAATTTTAAGTGTTAATTATTTGGACTAAAACACTTTGAAAAGAAAAGTTTTCTAGAAGCTTCAATTCCAGATATATATCAAAAATTTCTAATTGGATTGTTGGAGTGAACCCTATGAGTGTGCTCTACTGTTATCTTTATGATAACCATTTTATGTGTAAAATGTATATCTGCATTTATTTATATTTATTCTTTTTTTCAAAATTTCTTTCTGAACCTTCCTATTCCTCTGTGGTAATTTTCCCAATTATCTTCCCCATTAACTTTATTTTCACATGCATCCATAATTAGCATATAGTCAATAACGTGTTTGTAAAATAGAAATGAAAACAACTAGACGTTTCAATAATTATGATGTCACAATTTGCATCGCAGTAGTATGAGCTATTTGAGTTCGTTCATTATTATTATTATTATTCAATTGAGTTTTCTCAACTATTCAATTTAAAATTCAACTACCCCCTTGTCTTATTTTATATGAATCAATTTAACTAGGCATGAAGTTTAAGAAAAAAATAAAATAACGCGTGATCCTGAACAAATCATAATATATATGCGAACATAACTTTTTTGAAACCTGAGGTTTAAGACGTGTTATGCAATTTGTCATTACTTAATAAACTTTAGAAGAAAAAGTTTTTTTTATGAACTAAAAAGATAATAGGTTTATATAAATTAAAATTTTAAAAATATATAAATATAATAAGTAAGAAAAAGCGATAGGTGCACAATAAATAGGAGAGAGCCGTTTAAATGTTTGTAAACCCATGACCATTCTTGTTCTTCTTTTTTTCATGTTGATAATTTTAATATTTTTTATTTTTGAGTTATTGAAATTATTCTCAAGGTATACGTAAGTGGGAGAAGCAATGATTAAGGCATGGATTTTATAAGCGAAGGAGGGATCAAATTTCGGGAAAATGTTCCATCGTTAGCATCCACGTGGGTCCCCCACTTACCACTTGCTACTTCATCTTGCGCTTTCACTATTCCTTTTCTAATTTTCCCTTCTTATTTTTCAATGTATTTAAGATTTACAAGAAGGATAAATATAAAAGATTACGCGCTTGGAAGTAAGAAGCAGTGGTGCCAATAAATATCTAAAAATCGATTAAATTGATCAAATCGTACCAAATTATTTTTTAGAATTGTTTTAATAAAATCATAAGTCTTTATATTAATTTATAATTGTACCGAATAATAGGATATGTTTTTAATTTTATAAAAATAAATTGAAAAAATATGGAACTGTGCCGAATAAATTTATATATAAAAAATATATTTTTTTGGGCTTTGAAATTATGAAAATAGCTACAAGTGACCAATAATTAATACCTAACGTCCCAGTTTTCAAACATATTATACTACTCACATTGAAACTAAATTAATTTTAACATCTAGAATAGTAAGCCCCTAAGCAGTCTAACAATCTTCAATAGCAAACCACAAGGTATTGGATATTATTTAGATTTCTCTTCTTAGATACTAATCTTTTAATAAACTCTATTCTTGAGTCTCACCTTGATTAATATTTTTTTACTAGTATGATTTATATATATTTTTATTTTTGCTTAATTTATTTTACGCTACTATAGAATAGTGAGATGAATCTCTATTACAGATATCTTTCATGTTACTTCTATTCATCACTTTTAAATAATAAAAATATCAATAGAGTTTTGTCAAAATCATATGCAAGTAAGAATTTATCATATTATACTTCAACTAACGACTCTTACATGAATTTCAAAAAAATATATCGAAAAATTAACTAAATCATGTCGATTCGGAAGAAAAAGCAAGATAGTTGGTACAGTTTCAAAAAATTTAATTTTAATTATAACAAAATAAAATAAACGAAAAATTGGTACGATCAATTTTTGAAAAACCGCCCGAATTGGACCACTGACACCCCTAATAAGAAGTCTTTGAAAAATTAAATAATCGAATACTTATTTGATTAAAATTTGTTAAATACTTTTCAGTAGCTTTATGAAATAGTACTACATGCGAAATTCAAAGTTTCCAAGGTACTAGAGTAGAGAACAATAAGAATGTTCTTATGTTACGACCCAGAAATCTCACTTTCGGAATCGTGATGACATTTCACTTGCTAGTTGATCACGCTCAACTATGTCTATTAAAAGATTAAGTGGGCGTTGCAAATATAATCTGAGTATTTTGCCCAGAGTCGAATCCCACAGGAACTAACGTATCAAATGTTATTGTTAGACTACTAGATTCTCAATAATCAATTTCTCCAAAGGTTATGAATATCACTTTTTGGTATTTTTACTACTACAGTTGAAGAAATTAAACAAACTAAAAGACAACTAGTGTTTAGATGTAAACAGATGCGATAAAGGTCTAAGGTTATGGTTTCCCCCGTTGATGGAATCCCTTCTTGTATATTTCCTATAGTTTTGGCTTAATTATCTCTATCAATCATGAACACTCACGCTATCATAAATCTCTCTCAAGTAATTATGATAATCTACTAGACGCACTCTCTCAAGTTACGCTAGCTAATTAATATTACAGTTCACTTTAGATTGCACCCAAGGTATCGTTATCTCTAATCCAACCTTTAAACCCTCGGTTATGGATCTCTCCTATACCCCGGGAGTGATGTTGTTTAACAATTACCTAAATATGCACTCTCTCTCGAGTAGATACTCACTAAATAGGAACAGCTAATTGAGGGCCCTTCAATCAACTACAACAAGAACGTAGTTGAACAAATAGAGACTGAAAACCAAGCAAAACTATATTAATATCACAATAAGTTCATCCTCAACGGGTTCCACCAAAACCTTAGATTAAAGAAGTTAGCTACTCATAATTGTATTGCAAACAACAAAAGAAATCATGATCAATGGTAAAATCACAAGGAAGGGGATGAGAATTGATGCCCAATTGCCCTCCTTGCCCCTTGCCTTTACTATTCTTGAATTAGCCTCTAAACCTTGATAATCTACTCCTCTGGGCGAGTTGAACCTTATATAGGTTAAGTGGATTGGTCCCAAACTTCCAAAAGTGCCCTTCAGAATTTAGTTTCTCGTCAGGACTAGCGCGGGCGCGCTAATACTAGCGCTAATGGGGTTTCAGTCTGTCTGGGGTCGCTGGACTAGCACGGGCGCGCTAATGCTCACGCTAATGCCCGCGCTAGTGGGATTTTGTTCTGTCCCAAATCACTGAACTAGAGCGCGCGCGCTAATGCCCACGCTAATGGACTTTTATTCTTCCCCAAGCGTTTTCATCCTTCAATTCACCCATCAAATATACCACAGGGCTTTTCTTCTTCAATTTCGCGCAAACCACCATCCTAAGTCCTCAATAGTGCATTTAGCTCATGTGAAACACAAAAATCACAATTAGAGCCAACTTATCATCATTTAATAATCTTAAGACAGTGAAGCATCATTAAGTTAGAGTATAAACATACGCTAAACTATGTGAATTTAGCCTATTATCAACACCCCACACTTAAATCATTGCTAGTCCTCGAGCAATCCACTATATCCTACAAGGGTTCTTTCATCAAGCAATTCCATACGGTATCACACCACGAACATTTTACAAGCATTGTACCTAGCCGTGTAACATCTATGCCTCAAGTGGCGGCTCTCACATGCCATGCCATACTCTTACTTCCTCAAGATACTCTACAAGGAGGAGGTCAAGACTTACCTTTCCGTCATGACTCACATGTCCTCACATCACACAAACGAGAGTAGTTCCACAAGAATAATATCAAGAACAAGTAGGAACTTTAAGTAGAAAGAATTCACTCACTCTCAAAAAGAACATTCATATGCCACAAAGATACACCATAGGCTTGCCCGTAGTGTAATACTCTAATAATCGAGTTTATTCAGTCTAAGATCAATTAGTTCTTCATCTTGTAATGTAGGCTAAGGGACGGGTAGGATATATTTAGATATAGTGACTAACCTCCCTAAGCACTTTTAATACAATTACCTTAACATTCAACCCATTATGCTTGGCCAGAACTTTCACCACACTTTTCTTCATATTCAACCCACTCTTTTTAGGTGCAATTTTATCAAGCCACTACTCATCAAGGAATGCATTTATTCATTGTCCTCTTTTTTTTTTCTTCTTTTTCTAAGTGGCATTCAATCTTGTATTTTATCCTTTTCTTTCACAACTTTGCACCTTTCATTCTATTTCTTTGATTTTCCTCACAAACCAAACCACCACCCCACACTTTGACTTATACATATTTGCCAACAATACAAGTGCTCATGAGAGGTACAGGGTTCAAATAGATAGGCTATTCAAACAATTGGGTATGGTTTGTAATGTGGTTGCCAAAGAAACAGGTTTATAAGCTCAAAGGAGTTAACTATGGTCAATTGCATTCAGGTGGGTACACATTTATGTCTGGCTAAACAAAGAAATACCTATATCACTTCTAAGACTCAACAAATTTCTATTTCTCTTTGCACACACAGGGCAAGTTCTAGGTATCAAATGCAGACATAGAATACAGTGCAAAATACCTTACACGCACATGGCACATAATTCACTCTAGATTGGTTCATCAAGACACTCCATTGAGCATTCAAGTCCGTTACAACATGCAAAATTAAGGCATTCTACAAGAGTCAACAAATGGGCCTAAGCGTCACACTCTAGGGTCATTGGTGTTCGGGTGTAACACACTAAGGGATGCATTCTGTAATTCAGCTCCTTGCCCAAAAGAAACCTAACAACTAAAAAAAAAAGAAAACTAACTATACCCAGTTCAAGCTAAACCCTTGGAAAAGAACCGTAGTCAAAAGAAAAACCAAGGGGGAGTTACTACAGTACCTAAAAAGAAAATAAAAAATCTTTTTGGTATTTGTTTTGGACTAACTTCCCTCAAGAAAACTGCTTAAGAAGTCCGTCATCAGGAAAAGTCCACTACATTTTCTGGTTTTTTTTGGTCGACTTAGACCCTCAAGAACCCCGTCGAAGGGATCCGTCGTCGGGCCAAGACGACTTAACTGATTATACACTATGTACAACACAAACAAAACAAAAACAACCTTAAAAGAAAACAAAGAAAAACAACTACAATCATGCTAAGTCAACAGAAAATTAAAGCAAACAATTAACATATGTACAACATAAAACAAACAGGGAATCCTTTCCCCACCCCACACTTATAATGAGGACATGTCCGCATGGCCAATAAAAATACAGAGGAAGGTAAGGGGACTTCCCTGACAGCTCAATCTTGGTCGGAGACAGTTCCTGGGTCCACGTTGCAAGCACGACCCAAGGCGCGTAGCCAACCCATAATTTTATTTTCTATTTTTTTCTGATGGGTAGCCATTTCATGAACTCTGGTCCCCAGTTCAGTCACTGAGGTCCTCAACCCGGCCACGTCGTGCTCCAGGTGATCCAATCGCTATCCCCGACTGGCCCTAGACGGGCCTCCAACATCCGCAACCTGCTCCTGAACAGGCTGCTGCATCTCCATGTGCTCAGTCTCCTCCTCTCCATGTTGAGGCTCCTCCTCTTCCTCATCTTCCTCAGAGTCATGCCCTTCCAATTCCTCATCCGCCACCACCGCCTCCTTTCCCGTTGTAACTCGTTCAGCTTTGAAGGCGTACACTTTTGGCACCCACCCATCCACTGCAAAGTCGCCTGACACCCCAGCTACGTAGCACAAGCGAGTGATGAGAGATGGGTAGAAGAACCCATACCTTTGAACCTTGCTACGGACAAACATCTCCTCATGGATGGCCCGGGCTACATCAAATGATTTATCAGTCATGAAACACCAAATCAAACACACTCAAGGAATGTTCACATCTGAGGTGTTCTTGGATGGCAAGAGTCTGCTGTTGATTAGGTACAACCAACATTTGGCCTCAAACTTGAGAGCGGATGAGTGGAATTTGTTCCCGTACTTGTACCACTTCAACGCGACACCCGATTGACATATGCTCGGGACGAACCTATCCCAGGAAGACCACTTTTTGCCATTGGCCTGGTAGCCATCCTAATACACATCCACTGGTGGAGGGAGCCTGTACATTGTCCGAATGTTCTCCATTGAGGCATTGACCTGCCTCCTTCGCACTGTTACCACATAGTTTTTGTGCTCCGGAGCGCTGGCATAAATTTCCTGGACAATCATGGAATTGGCCTCATCGGGCTCCTCAAAGAAAATATCCAGTCGACGCTGCATTAACACCTCATACATTTTAGGACAGTTCATTCGGATGGCGTCGGAATCCATGCCCTGCTCAGGTACAACTGACTTATCTTCTTTTTCAGCGAACCTGTCCTGAGCCTTTGCTGAGACAAACTTGTGGCTGTTGAAAGGCCTAGAGTCAACTGACTTTCCTGGCCTTCTGGTGGTGGCACTTGCTGGTCGGCTTGAGGAGGAGCCGGTCGCTTGACGCTTGCGTGGAGGCATTGTACCTACAATTAACACAATATTAGATTAGTACAACATGATGACCCAACTGTGGTTACTCAGACTTCACCATACAATTGGTCACGTTAATACCTCTAATGGGGCATTTTCACAAACATGTGGGTGATTTAATCACTTTAAACCCCAAATTACCCAATATTGGATATGAAGCACCACCACAATAACCCAAACATAATCACAACAATCCACACTCCACATATCATCAGTTTCCAGTACAAATCAACTACTACCAAGTATTTCTACCAAATAAGAAAAAGCTACAATTTTTGTACAAAAGGAAAAGGAAAAACAAAACGAAGTTACAAAATTAAAAGAAAATTAGTAGGGGAGATACATACTTGTCGAGTTGAAAGAGGGAGATGGAGTTATGGGGGTTGAAGAAGACTTGGTCTTGGGATTGCTTGAGTTGTGGGAGGGAGAAGAAGAAGTGCAGAGATGCTTGAGTTGGGGAAGAAAATGAAGAGGAATAGAAGAAGAAGGGGAAGGGTTTATGGGGAGTTGAGTTGTAACGTGAGAGGGAGAGTGGGGATAGTGGGAGGGGTTAGGTCGGATAGAGGGTTAAAATTTAATTGGGTGGTTGGGAAGAATTAAAAAAAAGAAAATAGAAAAATTAAAAAAAAAATAACCGAAAACTTACCTATGTCGAGACGGATTAGCGCGATCTTAGAGCTAGTGTAGCGCGGGCGCGCTAGTCCAGGGGTCGAGTGGCAGAACAAAACCCAACTAGCGTGACCTTTAGCGCGAGCTTAGCGCGGTCGCGCTAGTAGTGATGCCTGGGAGGAAGAATAAAACTCAACTAGTGCGAGCTTAGCACGTCCGCTAGTTGCGAAGCCTGGGAGGCAGAATAAAACCCAACTAGCGCGACCATTAGTGCGAGCTTAGCGCGTTCACGCTAGTCCAGGCGTCATCCAACCTTGTTCTTTTCGTTCTTATTTCTTGGGGTCTTGTGTACACCCCTTTCCTCGCACACCTGCATATTTTAGTACTTACACTATAAACACTATATGTATTGGGTTGCCTCCCAACCAGCGCCTTAGTTAATGTCGTGGCACCACAATTACATCAAGTCAATGGGTTGCCTCCGATGAAGCGCCTGATTTAACGTCGCGGCACGACGCAGACTGAGAGCATTTAAGGTTCACTCGACCTCTGGGGTTCAAAAAGATGCACCACAGACAACTCCTTGGTTTCGTCCATCCCCACATACAGTTTTAATCTCTGTCCATTAACCTTGAAGGTGTTGGACCCATCTTCAGTAGCAATCTCCACAGCACCAGAGGGAAACACTTCGACCACTCTGAATGGTCCAGACCATCGGGACTTGAGCTTACCCGGAAATAATCTCAATCTTGAATTATAGAGCAGTACCTTATTTTTGGGTTTGAAGTTGCGTTCCACAATGTTCTTGCCGTGTAACCTTTTCATTCTTTCTTTATATAGCTTTGTGCTTTCAAATGCTTGATACCTGAATTCTTCCAATTCATGCAGCTTCGTGACTCGACTTGCACCCGCAGCATCAAGATCCATGTTCAACTGTTACAGTGCCCACCAAGCTCGATGTTCCTGCTCTACAGGCAGGTGACAGGCATTCCCAAACACCAATTTGTACGGAGACATACCAATTGGCGTTTTAAATGCAGTTCTATAGGCCCAGAGTGCGTCATCAAGCTTTTTCGCCCAATCATTTCTTGAGGCATTTATTGTTTTGGTCAGCACACTCTTGATTTCACGGTTTGATATCTCAACCTGCCCACTCGTCTGAGGGTGATAAGGGGTTTCCACCTTGTGGCGCACATCATACTTGGCTAGTAGCTTTTCGAAGACAGAATTGCAGAAGTGAGTGCCTTCGTCACTGATAATGGCCCTTGGTATCCCAAAACGGGTGAATATGTTTTTCTTCAAGAACCCCACCACCACTCTTGCATCATTGGTGGGGAGTGCTGCAGCTTCCACCCATTTGGATATGTAATCTATAGCAACAAGTATGTACTTATTGCCATAGGAGCTGACAAAGGGACCCATGAAGTCAATCCCCCAAACATCAAACACCTCCACTTCTTGTATCGGGTTCATGGGCATCTCATGACGACGGGATATGTTCCCCGTCCTTTGACACTCATTACAGCCCTTCACCCATTGGTGAGCATCTTTGAACACAGTTGGCCAGTAGAATCCGGCCTCTAACACCTTAGTTGCTGTTCGAACTCCTCCAAAATGTCCTCCAAACACTGATGCGTGACAAGCCTGCAAAATAGAAAATTGCTCTATCTCGGGGACACACCTCCGGATCATATTATCAATACAAATTCTAAACAAGTGAGGTTCATCCCAATAGTAATTGCGGCAATCATGATAAAACCTTTTCTTTTGGACAGATGAGAGTTCATAAGGTTCAATACCACTTGCCAGGTAGTTTGCAATGTCTGCATACCATGGCACATCATCTATGCTCGTGGCGAGTAGCTGCTCGTCTGGAAAGGTTTCCAGAAAATCCTCTGCTTCTACTGCATTCTCCGCTCCTTCAAGTCGCGACAGGTGGTCAGTGACTTGGTTCTCTGAGCCCTTGCGGTCACGAATCTCTAAATCAAATTCTTGTAGCAGCAGCACCCAACGAATTAGGCGCGGCTTGGATTCTTTCTTCTCAATCAAATATCTGATGGCTGCATGATCAGTGTACACAATCACCTTCGACCCGATCAAGTATGATCTGAACTTGTCAAAGGCGAACACTACCGCCAACATCTCCTTTTCAGTCACCGTGTAGTTCAACTGAGCTCCACTTAATGTCCTACTTGCATAGTATATTTGGTGCATTATCTTAGCTTTGCGCTGACCTAAAACAGCTCCCACTGCGTAGTCACTGACATTGCACATGAGTTCAAACGGTTGATCCCAGTCGGGGGCAACAATTATCGGGGCCGTGACTAGCCACTTTTTCAGCTCCTCAAAAGCCACCCTGCAATCATTAGAAAACAAAAAGGGGTTATCTTTTTCAAGTAACTTACAGAGAGGGTTGTCTATCTTAGAGAAATCTTTGATGAATCGCCAGTAGAACCCGGCATGCCCAAAGAAGCTACGTATAGCCTTGACCGATGTGGGCGGTGGAAGCTTTTCAATCACATCTACTTTAGCGCAGTCCACCTCAATTCCTTTGCTCGACACTAGGTGCCCCAAGACGATCCCTTCTTGTACCATGAAATGGCACTTCTCCTAGTTAAGCACAAGATTCGTCTCAATGCACCTCTTTAGCACACGGGTTATATTTGCTAGGCACTCATCAAATGAATTTCCCACCACTAATAAATCATCCATGAATACCTCCATGATATCTTCAACCATGTATGTGAATATGGCCATCATGCACCTTTGAAATGTGGCAGGAGCATTGCAGAGGCCGAATGGCATCCTTCTGATGGCAAATATCCCATAGGGACATGTAAAGGAGGTCTTTTCCCTGTCTTCTAGGGCGATGGAAATTTGGTTGTACCCCGAGTACCCATCCAGGAAACAAAAGTAAGGCCTCCCTGCCAGCCTGTCGAGCATTTGATCGATGAAGGGAAGTGGGACGTGATCTTTCTGGGTGGAAAGATTTAGCTTTCTGTAATCCATGCAAATTCTCCAGCCAGTGACTTTTCTTGTCGATATCAGCTCATATTGTCATTCTTCACAACTGTCATGCCACCTTTTTTTGGAACACATTGCACTGGGCTAACCCAGTTGCTGTCAGAGATGGGGAAAATGATTCCCGCAACTAACCACTTGATAATTTCTTTCTTCACCACTTCCTTCATGTTCGGGTTCAACCGCCTTTGGTGTTCCCTGGAAGGTTTGTACCTATCTTCCAGGAGAAACTTGTGCATACAATATGCCGGGATGATCCCTTTGATGTCTTCCATGGTCCACCCAATGGCTGTCTTGCACTCAGTGAGTACCTGTAACAGCTGATTTTCCTGCACATCTAACAAACTTGAAGAGATAATAACAGGTAAAGTAGAGTTAGGTCCAAGAAACGCGTACCTGAGATGGGCTGGCAGTGGTTTCAATTCCAACTTGGGTTGCTCTTCCACAGATGGTTTGGGTGGCGGGCTCTCTCTTTTCTCTAAGTGTAAAGGCTCAAATTCGCGAGCCCTCGGCCAGACCCCTTTTCCTTCAAGTGCTAACACCCATTCTGCCAATTATTCCTCATTTACCTCATCCAAATTCATCAAACATGCATCAAGGGGTCCTCAATATTTAAGGACTCATCATATTTCTCCACTATCACATCTACAACATAAATGAGAGAACAAATGGCGAACTCACTCGGTCGCCTCATGGATTTCTGCACATTGAATGTGATTTCTTCATCGTTTAGCCTCATCTTGAGCTCCCCAATTTCACAATCAATAAGGGCTCTGCTTGTGGCCAAGAATGGCCTTCCCAATATTATGGGAATCTCTTCATCCACTCTACAATCCAGTATCACAAAATCAGCAGGGAACACAAACTTCCCCATTTGCACCAAAACATCATCCAGAATGCCTGACGGTCTCTTCACCGTCCTGTCAGCCAGCTGCAATAACATAGAAGTTGGTCTGGCTTTACCAATCCACAGTCTCTTGTAATTGTCCAGTGGCATGAGATTAATACTGGCCCCCAAATCACACAGTGCTTTGGAAAAAGCAAAATTGCCAATGGTGCAGGGAATTGTAAAACTCCCTGGATCAGACAACTTCTCTACAATTGGTCGTGTCACCAGAGCACTGCAAGTCTATGTAAGAGTCACAGTTGCCAAGTCTTGGAAATCGAATCTTTGGGATATCAAGTCCTTCATCATCTTCGCATAGCCAGGCATCTCTTTAAGAGCATCAATTAAAGGAATGTTTACTTGTATATGTTTTAGCATATCCAAGAACTTTTTGTACTGTTCATCCTTCTGGTACTTGGCCAGCCTCTGATGGAATGGTGCTGGCGGTCTCTTTTTCCCAGTGATTTGGGATTTTTCTTTATCAGCCACCACCTCAACTACCGGCTCTTGGGCTATCTCCGCTTCTTTTTCAGCCTCACTCTGCGCACTGGGCTCTCTTTCAGCAGGTTGCACTGTTACCTTGGTCAAGTTTGTTGAATCATCAAGTTCAATAGGCACTGGTACCAGTGTCTCGACCTGCCTGCTTTCACGAGCTATCTTTTGTTCTAAGTCTATGTCCCTGCTATTGCGGAGACTCACTGCAATCATCTTCTTTGGGCCCTGGTCCTTAGGATTTACCCGAGTGTATGTAGGTAAAGTCCCAAGAGGATGATTATTCAAGGACATTGATATCAGGTCCATTTGCACTTCTATATTTTTAATAGCTGATTCATGTGCATCTACTCTCTCACTGATTTTGGCGGTTGACCCAATTACCTGTTGCATCATCGCTTGAAGTCTAGAAAATCCATCTTCTTGTCTCCCCCCATTTTGTTACTGAGGGGGTGATATGCTTGCTGCTGATTTTGATTATTAAACCCTTGTGGCCTTTGGTAAGGTGCCACATTACCATGAGGTATCATGGCACCCATGTTTCCACTATTATGCTGCTTATGAGGTGGTCTGTACGACTGAGCTTGCTGACCCCAATTCTGTCCACCCTGTCTCTGGCCTCCATAGTTTGACACGTAATTTATATTCTCCGGGTAGTGAGAATGATCGCAATCTGCATTCCACTGATTACCAATTGGTTGACTAATGCAAGATGTGCATAAGCCCCCATTGGTAGTATCCACAATATGAACTTGCTTTTTTTGCCCCGACTCCTCTACCTTCTTCGTAAGTATGCTCATCTGTGTCATCAAAGTTGCCATATTTTCAGCAATAGTGTTGGATGGATCTAATGGCACTGAGTGAACCAGTGGGGTAATAGGTGCACCCCTGGTTGTCCACCCTGAATTTTGAGACATTTTATCAAGTAGGATTTGACTCTCTCTCCATGTTTTGCTCAGGAATGCTCCACCAGCTGAAACATCAACATTAGCTTTCACACAATCAGCCAGGCCCATATAAAATCGTTGCCCCAACATCTGTTCTGGAATACCATGGTGAGGACAGATTACCAGCATCCCTTTAAACCGTTCCCATGTCTCCTGCAGTGTCACCATAGGCTTTTGCCTGAAGCTCAAGATCTCATCAATTTGTTGCGCTGTCTTGTCCGGTGGATTGAATTTATTAAAGAACTTCTTGACCAACTCCTCCCATGTAGTAATAGAATTGATAGAGAGCGAGTTGAGACAAGTCTAGGCTACTCCTGTCACCGAGAATGGAAACAACAACCGTCTTATTGCCTCCGGAGTGATGTTTGGTTTCCTCTGAGTCTTGCAGATCGACATAAAGTTATTCAAATGTTGCTGGGGATCCTCAATTATGACCCCGAAAATAGCCCCTTATTCTGCAACAAGTGCAGCATATTATTTGTGATTTGGAAGGACTCAACTTCTATCTGAGGGACCATGATCGCGGTGGCAAAATTCTCCGCTGTGGGTTGTTCCCATTCATATAAAGGCGCCTCAGATGCAATGGGCAACCCAGGCGCCGCAATCTGTGCGGCTGGGTCAACCACATCTTCCCCATTATTATTGTTGTTCCTGTCATTCAGATTTGCCATGTCTGTTTCAATGTGTTCACTGAGTGGTTGTTGCTTGCTTTTCCGGTTGGCCCTGTTCAAGGCCTTGAACACTTTTTCGGGGTCTGGTAAAAAAAAAAGGCTTCAAATACTTCACCAGTTCTCGATGAGTTTCTAGGCATGCACCTGTACAACCGATTCAGCAAACGTTAGAAATTCAATATATGAATGAAATCAAAGAAAATTGAACACACTTAAGAATTTTGTATTTTCCTCCAACTACAATTGATAATACCGTTAATTCCCCGGCAACGGCGCCAAAATTTGATCACGCTCAACTATGTCTATTAAAAGACTAAGCAGGCGTTGCAAATATAATCTGAGTATTTTGCCCAGAGTCGAATCCCACAGGGAACTGACGTATCAATTGTTGTTGCTAGACTACTAGATTCTCAATAATCAATCTCCCCAAAGATTATGAATATCACTTTTTGGTATTTTTACTACTACAGTTGAAGAAATTAAACAAACTAAAAGACAACTAATGTTTAGATGTAAACATATGCGATAAAGGTCTAAGGTTATGGTTTCCCCCGTTGATGTAATCACTTCTTATATATTTCCTATAGTTTTGGCTTAATTATCTCTATCAATCGTTAACACTCAGGCTATCATAAATCTCTCTCAAGTAATTATGATAATCTGCTAGACGCACTCTCTCAAGTTACGCTAGCTAATTAATATTACAGTTCACTTTAGTTTGCACCCAAGGTATCGTTATCTCTAATCTAACCTTTAAAACCTAAGTTATGGATCTCTGGTATACCCCAGGAGTGATGTTGTTCAACAATTACCTAAATATGCACTCTCTCTCGAGTAGATACACACTAAATAGGAACAGCTAATTGAGGGCCCTTCAATCAACTACAACACGAACGTAGTTGAACAAATAGAGATTGAAAACCAAGCAAAACTATATTAATATCACAATAAGTTCATCCTCAACGAGTTCCACCAAAACCTTAGATTAAAGAAGTTACCTACTCATAATTGTAGGGAAAACAACAAAAGAAATCATGATCAATGGTAAAATCACAAGGAAGGGGGATGAGAATTGATGCCCAATTGCCCTCCTTGCCTCTTGCCTTTCCTATTCTTGAATTAGCCTCTAAACCTTAATAATCTACTCCTCTTGGCGAGTTGAACCTTATATAGGTTAAGTGGATTGGTTCCAAACTTCCAAAAGTGCCCTTCAGAATTTTATTTCTTGTCTGGACTAGCGCGGGCGCGCTAATGCCCGCGCTAGTGGGGTTTTGTTTTGTTCCATATCACTGAACTAGCATGGGCGCGCTAATGCCCGCGCTAATGGACTTTTATTATGCCCCAAGTGCTTTCATCCTTCAATTCACCCATCAAATATCCCACGGGGCTTTTCTTCTTCAATTTCGCGCAAATCACCATCCTAAGTCCTCAATAGTGCATTTAGCTCCTATGAAACACAAAAATCACAATTAGAGCCAATTTATCATCATTTAATAATCTTAAGACAGTGAAGCATCATTAAGTTAGAGTATAAACATATGCTAAACAATGTGAATTTTGCCTATTATCACTAGGCAAGCCAACGTTAGAGGATTTTTAATGCCAACTTTAGCCAATTTCAATAACAAGAACAATTAAGCTAAACAGAAGCTAAAACTGATTTGCGGAATAACATAAAACACATAATATCTGATACATTTAGAATCTGGATTCACAACTCACGAGCTACTATGATTCGCTACAAACAAAGTCTGAAAGGAAATACACTGTTCTGAAAGAAAAGAAACAGTAAAATAATGTGTCAAGGAAGAGACTCCAAGGTCTGCGTACGCCAGCAGATCTACCTTGGGTCTCCTGTCGAGCAAGTCCAACTGCTAACTTCACGATCAGCTCGGGTCGGTACCAAAATCTGCACAAGAAGTGCAGAGTGTAGTATGAGTACAATCGACCCCATGTACTCTATAAGTGGTGAGTCTAACCTCGACAAAGTAGTGACGAGGCTAATGGGGGTCACTCACACTACAACCTGTATGCAATATAAATAATATATACAGAAAAAGGAAATACAGAACGAAATAAAGCACTCAATTGAAAGTAATAACTAGCACTTCAGGAATAAGTCAGCGCCGTCCAGAATTTACCAATCCTTAAGTGCAAAAGGAAATACCGTAAAACTATCATAGCTCAAAGGAATATAAACACACAGGTTGTTGTGGCGCGTAACCCGATCCCACTGCACGTTACATAATCCTTGCTTATCTCCTTGTAACAACATTAACAACGATGAGTATATATATAGGTGTTGCGGCGCACAACTCGATCCCACCATATCACAATATCATAATCATAGTTCACCATTATTCCACCAAAACAATCCACCCTTATTACACATGTTGCAGCATGCAACCTGATCTCACTATATCAATATCAAGTACTCAATATGCACAACAAAACTTACAATTAAAATCACGGAAAAACCTTTACAATCCATAAACACCAAACTAAAACAAATAGGAAACCTTGTACAACATGATAATCCGCATAAGTAATACTACACAACGAGACCAATCGAGAATTTACAAATAGAAGGTGCAGATAAACCAACTTGAGCAAATAGTAGGAGATCATGAGTTATGAAAAGATCTAATATCATAAATAGGAGGAAACAATGACTACCATGTAGCAATTAGGAATGGGAACACATTTAGAGCATATAACAATTTAGACCGGGAAAAAGATAATTTAAGAAAAGCGGGAAAACAGATAATTCGACGGCGCATAAGCACTCGTCATCTGTCATATACGCCGCTCACATGAAATTCACATAGCACATAGTCCGAGGGTTCCTAATTCCCTCAATCCAAGGTTAGACACAACACTTACCTCGCTCCAAAGACCACTCAATGCTTAACCACAACTTTGCCTCTCAAACAAGCCTCTGAACCAATAGAATCTACCAAATTACCAACCAAACGATTCAAATTAATCATTATGAACTACCCACGATTGCAAAGAATTCAATTTAGGCCATTTTTTAAAAAGTCAACCCCCGGGCCTTCTTAGTCCAATCCCGAAGTTCAGACAAATGCTCGATTACCTATTCACCACCGAGCTCAGTTATCTAACTTGTTTTGGAATCAAACCTTAATTTTAGGTCTAAATCCTCAATTTACATATCCCTAATTTCTACCCAAAACCACTAGTTCTACCATGAAATACAAGATTTTAGGTTGAAATCTTAGCAAATGTAGTGAAAGAAACTAGTTTGGAATCACATACCAATGATTTGGGGAAGAGAAGTTCTTTGGAAAATCTCTTCTAGGGTTTCTTGTTTTGAAAATTTTGAAGAATGAGCAAAAATCCTATCTAAGTCAAGTTTTACCTAGCTGCAGATGTCGCATTTACGACCCGGGGTTCGCAAATGCGAAGAATCCATTGCAATTGCGAAGACTCTCACACCTCTGCAATCATCGCATTTGCGATGAAAAGTTTGCAAATGCGAACACCGACTTTCCGCAAATGCGACCATTTGATCTCATTTGTGATCACTGCCCCCACCTAACCCCCTTCGCAAATGCGACCTCATGATCCCAAATGCGAACTTATGCTGACCTAGGTACTCTTCGCAAGTGCGAAGAATTTTCCCGCAAATGCGAGTCTGTCAGGAATTGGAAATGTTCGCAAATGCGCACATTGATCTCGCAAATGCGAGATCAGAGGCCAGTTACCAGAAATTGCAGACACTATTTGAGTTCTAAGTCCAAATTCACTCTGTAGCCTATCCGAAGCTCACCCAAGTCCTCGGGGCTCTAAATCAATTATGCGCACAAGTCTAAAAAAATCATACGAACTTGCTCGCGCAATCAAATTGCCAAAATAACACCTAGAACTACGAATTGAACACCAAATCAAATGAAATTTTCAAGAATACTTTGAAACTTCTATTTTCACAACCAGACGTCCGAATCACGTCAAACCAACTCCGATTCTCACAAAATTTGACAGACAAGTCATAAATATAGTATTGGACCTGTACCAGGTTCCGGAACCAAAATACGAACCCGATATCCAAAAGTCAAACATTTCCAGTTCATTAAGCCCTAATTTTCAAATTTCTATAAAGTGCGATAACTTGGGCTAGGGACTTACGAATTCGATTTCAGGCATACGCCCAAGTCCCAAATCACGATACGGACCCATCGGGTCCATCAAAACACGAATTTAGGTCCGTTTGCTCAAAATGTTGACCGAAGTCAACTAAAATGGATTTTAAGGCAAAATTTCATGTTTTTTCTTAGTTTTTAACATAGAAGCTTTCCAGAAAGACACCCACACTATGCATTCAAATCGAGGAAGGCTAAAAAGAGGTGTTTAAGGCCTCAGAACATAGAACTGGGTTCTAAAACATAGGATGACATATCGGTTCATCACATTCTCCACCTCTAAAACAATCGTTCGTCCTCGAACGGACATAGAAAAGTACCTGAACTAGTGAAACGTTGGGGATATCTACTCTGCATGTCCGACTCAGACTCCCAAGTAGCTGCCTCAACGGGTTGACCTCTCTAGTGCACTCAAACTGAAGGGTAACTCTTCGACCTCAACTGATGAACTTGCCGGGCTAGAATAGCCACCGACTCCTTCTCGTAAGTCAAATCCTTGTCCAACTATACAAAGCTGAAATCTAACACATGGGATGGATCGTTGTAATACTTCCGGAGCATGGACACATGGAACACCAAATGAACTGCTGATAACCCTTGTGGCAACGCAAGCCTGTAAGCCACCTCTCCTACTCTCTGATGTATCTCAAAAGGTCCGATATACCTCGGGCTCAACTTGCCTTTCTTTCCGAATCTCATCACACCTTTCATGGGTGATACCTGAAGCAACACTCTCTCTCTGACCATGAATGCAACATCGCGAACCCTACGGTTGGCATAACTCTTTTGACTGGACTGAGTTGTGCGAAGTCGATCCTGAATAATCTTGACCTTATCCAAGGCATCCTGTACTAGATCTGTACCCAACAACCGAGCCTCCCCCGGCTCGAACCATCCCACTAGCCATCGGCACCGCCTACCGTATAATGCCTCATAGGGAGCTATCTGGATGCTCGATTGGTAGCTATTGCTGTAAGCAAACTACTCAAGTGGCAAGAACTGATCCCACAATCCTCCTGAGTCTATAACAAATGCTTGGAGCATATCCTCCAATATCTGAATAGTGCGCTCTGACTGTCCGTCCATCTAGGGATGAAACATTATGCTCAACTCAACTCGCGTGCCCAACTCACGTTGTACTGCTCGCCAAAAATGCGCGGTGAACTGCGTACCTCAATCAGAAATGATATACACGGGCACACCGTGTAGACGGACGATCTCGTGTATATAAATCTCTACCAACCGCTCTAAAGAATAGGTAACTGCCACAGGAATGAAATGATCTGACTTGGTCAGCCTGTCCATAATGACCCAAACTGCATTAAACTTTCTCTAAGTCTGTGGTAGTCCAACAACGAAATCCATAGTGATACACTCTCATTTGCACTCAGAAATCTCTATCTTCGGAATCAAATCACCGGGTCTCTAATGCTCATACTTTACTTGTTGACAATTTAGACACCGAGCTACATAAGAAACTATATCTTTCTTCATCCCCTTCCACTAATAATGCTGCCGCGCGTCCTGACATATTTTGGAGGCGCCCAGATGAATAGAATACCGGGAACTGTGGGCCTCCTCAAGAATCAACTCACGAAGTCAATTCCTATTAGGCACATAAACACGACCCTGCATCCTCAAAACTCCATCATCTCAAACAGTAACTTGCTTGGCACTACCGTGCTGCACTGTGTCCCTAAGGACCAACAAATGAGGGTCGTCATACTCTCGGTCTCTGATGCACTCAAACAAAGAAGATTGAGCGACTACACAAGCTAGAACATGGCTGGGCTCTAAAATATCCAATATCACAAATCCGTTGGCCAAAGTCTGAACATCTGATGCAAGCGGTATTTCACCGACAGGAATGTATGCAAGGCTGTCCATACTCGCCGCCTTTCTACTCAAGGCGTCGAGCACCAATTGGCCTTCTCGAGGTGGTACAAAATAGTGTAATCATAGTCGTTTAATAGCTCCAACTACCTCATATGCCTCAAATTTAGATCCTTTTACTTGAACAAATACTGAAGGCTCGAATAATCCGTGAAGACCTCACACAACACGCCGTAAAGATAATGCCTCCAAATCTTCAACGCATGAACAATGGCTACCAACTCTAAGTGATGAACATGGTAATTCTTCTCATTAACCTTCAACTGCCGCGACGCATATGCAATCACCCTGCCATCTTGTATCAATACCACACCAAGTCCAATACGAGATGCATCACAATATACCGTATAAGATCTTGAAATTGTGGGAAACACCAACACTAGCACTATAGTCAAAGCATTCTTGAGCTTCTGAAAGGTTGCCTCACACTCGTCTAACCAACTGAACGATGTTTCCTTCTTGGTCAACCTGGTCAACGAGGCTGCTATAGATGAAAACCTCTCCACAAATCGACGGTAATAGCCCGCCAAACCCAAGAAACTCCTGATCTCCGTGGGTGAAGTGGGTCTAGGCCAGTTCTGAACTGCCTTATTCTTCTTAGGATCTACCTGAATGTCCTCTACTGATATGACGTTCCCCAAGAATATGACAGAATCCAACCAAAACTCGCACTTTGAAAACTTAGCATATAACTGCTTGTCTCTCATAGTCTGGAGTACAATCCTAAGATGCTACTCGTGCACCCTTCGACTGTGGAGTAGATCAAGATATCATCAATAAACACAATCACAAAGGAGTCCAAATAAGGCTTGAACACTAGGTTCATCAAATCCATAAATGTTGTTGGGGCTTTGTCAACCCGAAGGACATCACTAGAAACTCAAAATGCCCGTATTGTGTCCGAAAAGTTGTCTTAGGGATATCAGATGACCTAATCCTCAATTGGTGGTAGCCAGATCTCAAATCAATCTTCGAAAATACCTTGGAACCCTGAAGCTGATCAAATAATTCATCAATCCTCGGCAAAAGATACTTGTTCTTGATGGTGACTTTGTTCAACCGCCGATTATCTGTGCACATCCTCATCGATCCATCTTTCTTCTTCACAGATAACACAAGTGCACCCCAGGGCAAGACACTGGGTCTAATGAAGCCCTTTCAAGAAAATCGGCAATTGCTCCTTCGATTCTTTCAACTCTGGCGGGGCCATACGGTATGGCGGAATAGACATGGGCTAAGTGCCCAAAGCCAAATCAATACAAAAATCAATATCCCTATCGGGTGGCATCCCCAGTAGGTCTGCAGGAAACACCTCTGGAAACTCACGAACAATTGGTACTATATCCATGGAAGGAACCTCCGTAATAGGATCGCGAACATAAGCGAAATAAGCTAGACACCCCTTCTCGACCATATGACGAGCCTTCACATAACAGATAACCCTGTTGGTAGAATGGCCATGAGTCCCTCTCCACTCTAATCGAGGCAACTTCGGCAAGTCTAAGGTCATCGACTTGGAATGACAATCCAATATAACGTGATAAGGTGACAACCAATCCATACCCAAAATGACATCAAAATCAATCATATCGAGAAGTTGAAGATCTACACTAATCTAAAGACTTCCAATGGTGACTACACACGAACGATAAATGCGGTCTACAACAATAACATCCCAACAGGTGTGGACACATACATGGGAGAACTCAAAGAATCATGAGGCACAACCAAATATGAAGCAAAATAGGATGACACATAGGAGTAAGTAGAACCCGGATCAAATAGAACTGAAGCATTTCTACTGCAAACTGAAATAGTAATAGTGTCAGATGTCTCACCTCAGGACTGGTTGGGAAAGCATAACATCGGGGCTGGGCCTCACCACTCTAAACTACATCCCTGGTACGACCTCTAGCTGGCTGGGCTCCACCTCTAACAGTCTGACATCTACCTCTGGTTGGCTGACCCCTGCCTCTAGCTGGCTGAACAGGCGGTGCAGCAACTGCCAGGACCATGGAACGAGAACCCTAATACTATGGCGTGACGCCCAATAATCTTGGACAGGTCCTCCTGATATGCCCATAACCACCACACTCGAAACATCCATCCTAGTGTTGTGGCTACAAAAACTGAGACTAACCTGAATGGGCCGAATAACCACGGTAAAAACTATGAATAAGAGGTGCACTGATAGGAGCTGGTGGTGCACTGTAGGCTGGCTGTCCAGAACGAGGCACATAAGGACCACGAAGTACTCCCTAAAGCACTGTGGGATGCCTGAAGTGTTGAATAAAACTGCCTGGGAGGATGGCCACTACCAAAAGTAACCCTACCTCCAGATGAGGCACCGCTTTGAAGCTGGACTTTCCCTAACCCACCAGAATGATGGGGTCTCTTGTCAGACCCCTGACCTCCCTGAGCAAGAACCATCTCGACTCGCCTGGCGACATTGGTAGCCACCTGAAAAGAAATCTCACTCTCAGTCTCCTTAGCCATCTGTAATATGATAGGCTGAGCAAGTCCCTCAATAAACCTTATCACCCTCTCTCTCTCTCTCTCTCTCTCTCTCTCTCTCTCTCTCTCTCTCGGTAGGAATTAGAAAAAGAGCATGACGGACCAAATCTATAAAACGGATCTCATACTGAGTTACAGTCATATTGCCCTACTGGAAACGCTCGAACTGATGGCGATATTCCTCTCTTAATGTGATAGGGAGGAACCTCTCTAGGAAAAGCTGAGAGAACTAATCCCAAGTAAGAGTAGGCGACCCAACTAATCTGGTCAATAAATAATCTCTCCACTATTTCTTGGCGGAACCATTCATCTGAAATGCGGTAAAATCGACCCCATTGGTTTCCATTATTCCCATGTTCCGTAGCACTTCATGACAGCTGTCAATATACTCTCGGGAATCCTCTGAAGATGCACCACTGAAGTAAACTAGAAAGATCTTAGTAAACATGTCCAATCTCCATAAAGCCTCATAAGACAAGCTGACCCATCACTGACATGTACTACAATGACCAGCTGAACTATTGCGACTGGCTGAGATGCTGGAGTCTGATACTGGGGAGCCATCTACTTCGAAGTGTGAATAGCAGGAGTCTATGCTCCTTCTCCAGCCTGAGAGATGGCTGGTGCATGGGAAATGTGCCAGTCTGGGCCACACTCTCCATAAGGCCCACCAAACCAGTCAAAGCGTTCTGAAGCACTGGGGTGGCAATGAACCCCTAAGGATCCTGAGCTAGCCCGACAGGAACTGTCTGGGCTGGAACCTCCTCGTCGAACTCCACCTGAGGCTCCACTACTGGTGCTAGTTCTTGAGCTCTAGGCTGAGCCCTGCCCCTGCCCTGACCTCTAGCACCGCCTTGGCCTTGACCCCTTACCCTCGTAGGAGCTGCCACTAGGGGCTCTGGCTGCTGCTCAACTGAAGATACGGTACGTGTTCTCGCCATTTGTGAGCAAATAAGAGTTGAAGAGTTCAATTAGCATTGAGAGAAAAAAATCGCACGACTGAGAAGAATAGAAGTGAAATTTGTTCCTAAATTTCATATACTTTGGAAGATAAGTACAGACGTCTACATACCGATCCTCCAGACTCTACTAAACCTGCTCGTGAATTGTGAGACCTAGGCAACGTAGTGCTTTGATACCAACTTGTCACGACCCGAAATTCTCACCTTCGGGTCCGTGATGGCGCCTAACATTTTACTTGCTAGGCAAGTCAACGTTACAGGATTCTTAATGCAACTTTAGCCAATTTTAGTAACAAGAACAATTAAGCTAAAAAGAAGCTAAATCTGATTTGTGGAATAACATAAAACTCATAATATCTGATACATTTAGGATCTGGAGTCATAACTCACAAGCAACTATGATTTACTACAAACAGAGTCTGAAAGGAAATACACTGTTCTAAAAGAAAAGAAACAGTAAAATAATATGACTAGGAAGAGACTCCAAGGTTTGCGGACGCCAACAGATCTACCTTGGGTGTCCTGTCGAACAAGTCCAACTACTAACTTCACGATCAGCTCGGGTCGGTACCAAAATCTGCACAAAAAGTGCAGAGTGTAGTATGAGTACAACTGACCCCATGTACTCTATAAGTGGTGAGCCTAACCTCGACAAAGTAGTGACAAGGCTAATGGGGGTCACTCACACTACAACCTGTACGCAATATAAATAATATATATAGAAAAAGGAAATACAGAACGAAATAAAGCAGTCAATTGAAAGTAATAGCTACCGCTTTAAGAATAAGTTAGCGACGTTCAGAATTTACCAATCCTTAAGTGCAAAAGGAAATACCGTGAAACTATCACAGCTTAGAGGAATATAAACACACAGGTTTTTGCGACGCACAACCCGTTCCTACCAAATTACAGTATCATAATCTTGTTCATGCTTATTCCACCAAAACTATAACGACCCAGCCGGTTGTTTTGAGAATTTAAGTTTCGCTCGACGGCATTTGATCTTGAGCAGCTTCGTATGGTGATTTTTGACTTAGGTGTGCGTCCGAATTTGATATTGGAGGTTCTTAGGGTGATTTGAAGCATTTCGGCGAAAGTTAAAGCATGGAAAGTGGAGATGTTTGACCAATAGTTCATATTGGTGATATCGGGGTCGGAATGCGATTCTAAGAGTTGGAAAATTTCCGTTATGTTATTTGGGACTTGTCTGCAAAATTTGACGTCATTCCAGGTTGGTTTGATAGATTACCACACGAGTTTTAGAAGTTGGAAGAATTATTATATTCGATTCATGGTGCAATTCATAGTTTTGTCGTTGTTTGATGTGATTGGAGGCCCCGAGCAAGTCCGTGTTAGGTTATAGAAGTTGTTGGTATGCTTGGACGGGGTCTTGAGGGCCTGTAGCGTGTCCCAATTGAGTTTTGGATGTTTTTCATAGTTTTGGGTAGGTCTGTTTCTGGTGTTTCGCACCTGCGCCACTTTGGAGCGCAGGTGCGACTCCGCTTCTGCGTGAGCCTGGACACTTCTCTAGTCATAAAGGTCTGGGAGATTTCTCGCTTCTGCGGAGGATGGCACGCAGGTGCGAAGGCCGCTTTTGCGGCCCAACGATCGTACCTTTGAAGAATCTTGCTTCTGGGGCTTCTCTTTCACTTTTCCGGTGCCGCTGGTGCGTCTGTGAATCCACAGATGTGGTCCCAAGCCTGGTTAGCCGAGTTTGCAGATGCAGACTCTTTCTCGCTAACGCGATTCCGCATATGCAGTTTCTTGCCAATAGATGCGGAAGTCCTGGCAGAATTATTTAAGCCGAGGGTTTGGCCATTTTCTAAATACTTTGAGTTTTAGACTCCGATTATCGAAACTTCCTTTTGGGGTTTTCAAGCAAATCTAATGGGTAAGTGTTCTTCACCTAGAATTTAATATATTCCATGATTTTATCTTTATTTTAATCATTTAATTTGTGTTTTGAGTTGAGGAAAATGTTGGTTTTTGAAGAAAGTTTTCAAAATGAAAAATCATGATTTGAGGGAAGAAATGGTATCGAAATTTGATAATTGTAGTATAGTTGAACTCATATCGGTATGGGTGTTTGGGTTGTGTGAACTTTTACGGGTTCCGAGGTGCTGGCCCGGGGGTCGACTTTTTTGATCGATTTCTATATTCTTATAAAGATTGAGACTTTATGATCCGTAATAGTTTCTTATAAGTTTTATTTGTGCTTTGAAGTTATGTTTGGTTAGATTTTAGCCGTCTAGAGGCTATTCACCGAGAAGTTCATTTTTGAGTACCGATTTGTCTTCCTTGAGGTAAGTATCTTTCCTAACCTTGTGTGGGGGAACTACCCCTTAGGATTTGAGTCTTCTATGTTGATTGTAGTCCGTGTACGCGAGGTGACGAGTACGTGATCAGGAGTTAGAGTCAGATGTTAGAGCCCATGGTAGCGATCGCTTGCCGAGTTGAGGGCATGTGGGATCAAGAGAGAGATGACATGCGGGGATATGAGAGAGAGGACAAACGAGGCCAGGAGAGAGAGGACATGGAGGCAAGGAGGCCTTGTAGGCCGGAGAGATCTACTGGTCCTTATTTGGAGGTAGGGTACGACATGGTAGAGGTTTTGTGGGTCAGCCAGTTCAGTTTGTACTTCTGGCTTCGCATAGTGATTCAGGTGCTCATGGGTCTCAGAGTACTCGTACTACACAGTTTCCACAACCACGCAAGCAGAAAGGTTGCTATTAGCGTGGAGATACCAGCCACATAGTGAGAGATTGTCCCAGACTCTGGGAAGATGTGTTACAACAGGGTATTTAGGCGAGAAGGGGGGGGGGGACCCAAGAGGGGGAGGCTTGCCCCGTTGATGTGTTCAAATAGTAGGCCGGAGGCCGTTGTGCCAGATGATGTCATACAAGTATGTTTTGATTTGTTCTACAAGGGCACCATTTGTATTCCATTTCAGTTTTGCATATTGTGACGAGTTCCCTTATTTGTTGTTTCATTTATTGTAAGTTTCATGATTTTGCACTCTTTTTATGTGTTTACCCCTGTTGGCAGTTCTATGAGTGGTAGACCGTGTCTATCGTTTGTTGTTTCTATTCATCATTGAGAGTGGTGAGATCAGAAGTGAGTCCCTATTGTTCATTATGGTAGGTTTTGGTGTGATTCCTGAGTATTCTTGGTTACGATTCGTGATTTGATACTCTACCGGGGTGGGAGTTCAGTAAGTGTTGTGATTTTATTGGCAGAATTGAGTTAGTGGAAGATTTCAATTGGTACGATGTATATTCGACCTGTGATTTAGAGTTGAGGGTGAGACCCTCACGAGTTCATGTGATTTGATATGTTTAAGCCGGGCTGCGTACCGCGGTGGAGAGTTATACCAGGATGAGATCCTTATGATTTTTCATGTACATTGATTTTTCCTATTTAAATTGATTCGTAGTATGGTACTGATTGAGAGTTGTGCATGTCGGGCTTGTTTGATATTTCTCTTCTGTGTTTCTCTTTACATGTTCAGTCATTTTAGTTCTGTGCTTCTTGAGTTTTATCTTGTGGGGTGTGTGCCCGATGGTCTTAGTTGAGACTTGTTGATTCGGGTGTGTAGTTATGAGGTCTTTGTGGTTATTTCATCATCTTCAATGTTGTGGAGATTTGGAACGAGTTCCAATCGAAAATGAGGCTAATTGTTGGTGTTAAGTTTGCTTACGGGCAACTATTGTGATCAAAATGTTATTTTTGGGCCTATGTGTGGTGTGTCATGTTGCGTGTCATACCTTGTAGGTGTAGGCATGAGTTGTTTCAGCTGGTTGAGACTAATACCGGGTACGAGTTTAGAGTCGGGTCTTTTGGAAATTAATGTAAGGTGAGAATTTTGACTTTGAGGCTTATCGGTATTGATAGAAAGACTAAAGTATAGTTGAGATGGAGTGGTTAGGCTTATACGGATTGCGGTGACGTGGGATCACGCGGGGGTGTATGTTGGAACTGTGTATTCATTGATTTGAAGACTTCGAGGCAATTCTTGGCACGTTCGAGGATGAACGTTTCGTTAAGAGGGGGAGAATGTAATGACCCATCCGTTCGTTTTGAGAATTTAAGTTCCGCTCGGCGGCATTTGATTTGAGCAGCTTTGTATGGTGATTTTTGACTTGGGTGTGGGTCCATATTTGATTTTGGAGGTCCGTAGGGTGATTTGAAGCATTTCGGCAAAAGTTGAAGTTTGGAAAGTGGAGAGGTTTGACCAATAGTTGACTTTGGTGATATCGGGGTCAAATGCGATTCCGAGAGTTGGAATTATTTGGGACTTGTCTACAAAAATTTGACATCATTTCGGGTTGGTTTGATAGGTTTCGACATGAGTTTTTGAAGTTGGAAGTTCATAAGTTCGATTCATGGTGCGATTTGTAGTTTCGTCATTGTTTGATGTGATTGGAGGCCCCGAGGGAGTCTGTGATAGGTTATATAACTTTTTGGTATGCTAGGACGGGGTCCCAGGGGCCCTGGGCGTGTCCCGGTCGAGTTTTGGATATTTTTCATAGTTTTGGGCAAGTCTGTTTCTGGTGTGCTGCACCTGCGATACTTTGGAGCGCAGGTGCGGCTCCGCTTCTACGTGAGACTGACCACTTCTACGGTCATGAAGTCTTGGGATATTGCTCACTTATGCGGAGGCTGGCACGCGGGTATGAAGGCCTCTTTTGCAGCCCAGCGATCGCACCTGCGAAGAATCTAGCTTCTGCGACTTCCCCTTTCGCTTCTGCGGTGCCGCTGGTGGGGCTGTAAATCCGCAGATGTTGTCCCAGGCCTGGTCAGCTGAGTTCGCATATGCGGACTCTTTCTCGCAAATGAAGTTCCACAGATGCGGTTGCTAGTCCACAGATGCGAAAGTCCTCACAGAAACATTTAAGTCGAGGGTTTGGCCATTTTCTTTATATTTTGAGTTCTAGACTCTGTTTTCGGGAACTTCTTTTTGTAGTTTTCAAGAAAATCGATTGGGTAAGTGTTCTTCACCTAGAATTTAATATATTCCATTATTTGATCTTCATTTTTATCATTTAATTTGTGGTTTGAGTTGAGGAAAATGTTGGGTTTTGAAGAAAGTTTTCAAAATAAAAAATCATGATTTGAGGGACGAGATGGTATCGGAATTTGATAATTGTAGTATGGTTGAACTCGTATCGGAATGGGTGTTCGGGTTTCGTGAAATTTGTCGGGTTCCGAGGTGCGGGCCCGGGGGTCGACTTTTTGGATCGATTTCTATATTCTTATAAAGATTGAGACTTTATGATCCGTAATAGTTTCTTATAAGTTTTAATATTTGCTTTGAAGTTATTTTTGGTTAGATTTGGGCCGTCTGGAGGTCTATTCACCGAGAAGTTTATTTTGAGTACCGGTTTGTCTTCCTTGAAATAAGTATCTTTCCTAACCTTGTGTGGGGGAACTACCCCTTATTTTGAGTCTTCTATGTTGATTGTAGTCCGTGTACGCGAGGTGACGAGTACGTGCTCAGACTTATTGGTGGAAATTGGCCTCTTAGGGTTTTGTAGGTCCTTGTATTCATTGAATATGCAGTTGTTCTTGTTATGATTACGTTCTTTAATTTCTAGTTTTACTTTACCTGATTAATTAGATTCAATTGCTTTATGATCCACTCTTATTGTTACTTGGTCCATATGTTTCTTAATTGAAATTGTTATCTATTCCATTGCCATGTTATCTTTGCCCTAACTGCTTATTTTTATTTGAAGTTTTAGTTTATCTCTTTTGTAAATGTTCTCCCTTAATTAAGGTTATGGTGATCTTCTCGCTGCCTACCTTTATTTGAATTGGTTGTCTCTCTCCCGTAATCTCCAAACTTAAAAGAAGCTTAGATATCCCATGCCTTAGTTGACTCACCCTTATTTGGAATTACTGGACTCACATTAGTGTCTTGTTGTTGAACCGTACATTGTGGAACTATTGTTACATGTTATTTTCTTCCTTGTCGAGTTGTTCTTATTATGCCTAGTATTCCTTATTGTGGTTATTCGTTGTGAACTAGTTTTTTTACCTTTTCTTGTGATCGAAGGTTCTTGAGTTGAATTCTTTACCGCACCTTGTATTATTGTCATTGTTGTTGTTGTACTTGTTGTGGTGATGCACGAGGTTTCTGTCGTGCGGTTGTGGTTATTGTGATGCACGAGGTTTCTGCCGTGCGGTTTCTGATATAGGGTTGCACGAGGTTTCTGCTGTGCTGTGGTTACTATTGATATTTGCACATGAGGCATGACAAGGCAGGATATATATATGTGGGTTGCGCATGTGGTGAGACAAGGTGGGAACATTATTTTGCGCATGTTGCGAGACAAGGCGAGCGTTCACTTTACTATTGCACATGTGGAGAGACTAGGTGGGTTGTGTGAGGGATTTATTTGTGGTGACTTGTGTTAGCCTGGGGGCATTCTTGTTTTTGATGCTGTGTAGTGGTGCACTTACCTGTGTGAGCTTATTCTTGTGAAAGTTGTGAGGAAACATTCTACGTGTTGTCCGTTTCTTTTGTTATGCTTACTAGCTGGTTTGAACTATGTTAGGACTCTTGCACAAGCATACACGTAGTTAAACACTCTCATCGGATTAAAGGACTTCCTTGTTATTACTGAGTATTGATACCCTTGTTGTACTGGCCTTTTATGTAGGAGTGGTTCTATTTGGCACGTGAGTCGTTAGTGCGATTGTGAGGTGAAAAGAGGGCACATGATGCAAAATGTTAGGGTCAAGATATTCCCGTGAGTTTGAATAGTGTGAGGTTTGGTACCTCGTGGAGTTTATTGATTAAAACCTAATGTGCAAACGGTCGTTATTGTTGAGTTATTACTTTTCTTTCTTGTATCTACGTTCTTGTATTTTGGATTTGTTTTCGTTCATCCTCCTATGTCATTATTTGGGTATTCCGTTGGTATTTATTGTTTTTCCTTGCTTATTGAAATTATTCTATTGTTAGCCACATCACGTAGTCCTTATGTAGATATCATACTCTGTTGTTTCCATATTTATACTTGTTCAGGTTATATAGTCCAGTAGGTGTCTTTACTGTTCCTCGTCACAACTCCACTGAGGTTAGTCTTGATACTTGCTGGGTAACGCTGTGATGTACTCACACTACACTTCTCCACATTTTTGTGCATATCCAGGTATTGCGTAGCCGGTTGATCATTAGCTAGCAGCGCAGATTGCTGTTGTGAAGACTCAAGGTAAACATGTTGCAGCGCTCACAGGCTTTAGAGTCACTGTCCTATTTTGTTCATACACTGTCTTTAGTTATTCTGAACTGTTGTATTTAGAGTTTGTAGTAAACTCTGTAGAGCTTATGACTTGTACTACCAGTTTTGGGATTGTAACACTTGTATAGAGAATTCTAAATTTGGAATTGCTAATATTTATTTATTTATTTATTTTGTTATTACTTTCAGAAGTTGTTAGGCTTACCTAGTCCCTAAGACTGGGTGCCATCACGACACCCAATGGTGGGAAATTTGGACCGTGACAAAAATAATCTACCCTCATTACACTTGTTGCGGCGTGCAACCCGTTCCCACCGTATAGTATAGATTCACCCTTATTCCACCTTATCATACCACCCTTATTTCACCTATTGCGGCATGCAACCCGATTCCACCATATCAAAGTCAAGTACTCAATATGCACAACAAAACTTACAATTCAAATCATGGAAAAGCCTTTACAATCCCTAAACACCAAATTGAAATAAATAGAAAACCTTGTACAACATGATAAACCACATAAGTAATACTACACAGCGAGATCAATTCAGAATTTACAACTAGAAGGTGCAAATAAACCAACTTGAGCAAATAGTAGGAGATCATGAACTATGAAAAGATATAATAACATAAAAAGGAGGAAACAATGACTAACAGGTAGCAATTTGGCATGAGAACACATTTTAGAGCATATAACAATTAAGACAGGGAAAGAGATAATTTAAGAAAATCGGAAAAATAGATAATTCGGCAGCGCATAAGACCTCGTTACCTCGCATATACACCGCTCATATGAAATTCACATAGCACGTAATCCGAGGGTTTCTAATTCCCTTAAGTCAAGGTTAGACCCAACACTTACCTCACTCCAAAGATCACTCAATGCTCAACCACAACTTTTCCTCTCAAACAAGCCTCCAAACCAATAGAATCCAGCAAATTACTAACCAAACGATTCAAATTAAGCCTTAGGAACTACCCACGATTGCAAAGATTCAATTTAGGCCATTTTTGAAAAAGTCAAAAAAGTCAAACCCCGGGTCCGCTTGGTCCAATCCCGAAGTTCGGACCAAACCCGATTACCCATTCACTTACGAGCCCAATTATGTAATTTGTTTTGGAATCCGACCTCAATTTGAGGTCTAAATCCCTAATTTCTACCAAAAAAATTCCCAATTCCACCATAAAAACACAAGATTTTAGGTTGAAATTTTGGAAATATAGTGAAAGATTGAAAGAAACTAGTTGGAATCACTTACCAATGACTTGGGGAAGAGAAGTTCTTTGGAAAATCGCCTCTAGGGTTTCTTGTTTTGAAAATTTTAAAGAATGAGCAAAAATCCCGTCTAAGTCAAGTTTTACCAGCTGCAGATGTCGAATTTGCGACCCGAGGTTCGCAAATGCGAATCCCGAAAATGCGAGGAATCCATCGCAATTGCGAAGACTCTCACACCTCTGCAATCATCGCATTTGCGATGAAAAGTTCGCAAATGCGAATCCCGAAAATGCGAGGAATCCATCGCAATTGCGAAGACTCTCACACCTCTGCAATCATCGCATTTGCGATGAAAAGTTCGCAAATGCGAACACTATCTTTTTGCAAATGCGACCATTTGATCGCATTTGCGACCATTTCCCCCACCTGACCCCCTTTGCAAATGCGAACTCTGTCCTCCCGCAAATGCGAACTTATGTTGACCCAGGCACTCTTCGCAAATGCGAGCCTGTCCGGAATTGAGAATGTTCCCAAATGCGAACATTGATCTCGCAAATGCGAGTTCAGAGGCCAGTTACCAGAAATTGCAGACACCGGCTGAGTTCGAAGTACAAATTCACTCCGTAGCCTTTCCGAAACTCACCCGAGGCGTCGGGGCTCTAAACCAACTACGCACACAAGTCTAAAAACATCATACGAACTTGATCGCGCAATCAAATCGCTAAAATAACGCCTAGAACTACGAATTGAACACCAATTCAAATGAAATTTTCAAGAAACTTTAAAACTTCTATTTTCACGACCGGACATCCGAATTACGTCAAACTAATTCTGTTTCTCACCAAATTTGATAGATAAGTCATAAATATATTCTTAGAACTATACCGGATTCCGGAACCAAAATACGGATCCGATATCCAAAAGTCAAACATTGGTGAAACATTTCCAATTTATTAAGCCTTAAATTTACAAATTTCTACAAAATGCGATAACTCGGGCTAGGGACTTTCGAATTCGATTCCGGGAGTACGCCCAAGTCCCAAATCACGATACGGACCCATCGGGACTGTCAAAACACGAATCCCGGTCCGTTTGCTCAAAACATTGACCCAAGTCAACTCAAATAAATTTTAAGGCAAAAGTTCATATTTTTTCTCAGTTTTTAACATAGAAGCTTTCCGGAAAGACGCCTGAACTACGCACACAAATTGATGAAGGCTAAAAGTAGATGTTTAAGGCCTCGAAATACAAAATTGGGTTCTAAAACATAAGATGACCTATCGGGTCATCACATCTTATATAGTTGTTTCAGGGATTATAGTAGCAAACTACCAATATATTAAGGTAACGTTATTGTAATTCAAAATTAAGATAATTTTAAACGGGACTGTAAGTCTTGAAAAGGCTCCCAAGATTGTTATGTCATGATCAAATTAAAGTACAGTGATATCCTCACTTGAAAAAAAGAGAATATATATATATATATATATATATATAAAATAGATAAGTATTCAAATTATTAGTATACATTCGAACTACAAAAGAAACAATTTATACAAATAGACCCCTAAATTCTAACATACACATTAATTTATTGTTTTATTTTTCTTTACACTTTAACTTTGTTTGCTTTTTGTTTTACCTCTTTTGATCATCGCTCTATATATTCAGCTCATCCTATTTGTTGGATAACTAGAAAACAATCAATTGTCATATTTACAAACAAACAGAGAGATTAAATTGCTAGCTTTCATGCAGTCTTACAAAAAAAATCGATTTCTCACCCGATATCTGATTGTTTTGGGGCTTTGACGAAGTCAGATTTGTGCCGGAAAACACCACTTTGGGGTAAAGTTTCCCTATCAAACACGATTTTATAGTGATCTTGCCCAACTATAGTCGTAAAAAGGATAAATGGTCACCGCAAATATAATCCGATTTAAAAAGTCCGAAGTCTAATCCTATAGAAAACTAAGATTTAGCTAAAACTGTTTATTATCACTAACAAGACAAGTTCGAACAATTTCTAAGTTATAAATATGAAGATTCTTATGTCTAACTAATTAACTAATAAATTAAATTAGTAATAATAAATAGGGACACTAAAGGTTGTAGACAAGATCAAGGAGATCTATAGTTATGATTTCTCCAACACTTTTTCCTGCTATTTCTTTTATAATTTCGCTGAATTATTCTCTACTTATTCAGAGTACTTCGGTGTCGTAGTTCTCTCTCGAGCAATTACCACAATTTACTAGACATATTATCTCGAACTACGCTAGCTAGCACTAATTCACCGCTCACTACGATCGCACCAAGGTTTCGTTATCTCTAATCCTGCTTTTAAACCATATGTATTGATCTCACACATACGTTAGGAGTGATGCTGTTCAACAATTAACTAAATATGTACCATCTCTCAAGCAATACACACCAAATAGGCACATTCATTAAAGGTCATTCAATCAACAGCATCAAACACGTTGTTGAACAAGTTGTGAAATCTAACGACTCAATTATATAAAAATATAACAAGAATTTATCCTAAAAAAGTTTCCATCAAAATCCTAGTTAACAAATTTGCTATTCATAGTCATGCTAACAATCATGATAATAATTGAAATCATTAAAATACATATTATGGAAGAACTGAAGAGAACACTCTTGTTATTCGTTGCTCCCAAGTGCTCTCGTAGCCTTTTGCCTCTCCAATAATATCTCCTCAAAAACTAACTTTAAGAGGTATTTATAGGGTTGGGGCCGAAGTCTACATGTCCAAATATTTATAGGGTTGCTCGGATAGCATAGTCAGCGCGAGGCACTATCAGAGGCACTAACATTTCTGCACAAGGAACTGTTAGGGGCGCCAATGTTTCTGCGCGACGCATTGTCAGGGGAGCCAATGACAGTGCCCTGGACAAGGACTTGCACTGTCTATGGCCATGACGTTTTATTGCCTTGCACGTCATCTTTTATTGCTCCATTTTGTAGCTCTGAGGTACCATGACGTGCATTTTTTCTCCAATTCATGTCCAAGTATTCCTACACGTGAAATAAGCTCTATTAAGCTCAATTGTCGCATAAATTAGCATCCAAACAACAAGGCACTAGGGTAAATAATATCAAAATATATGAAATTATAGCACGACATCAATACCCCACACTTAAATATTGCTCGCTCTAGAGTCAACCAACCAAACACTTCCTCTTCAAGGACCCAACAAGCCACACATTCTCAACACACTACACCTATGACCATGGTTGATACTAACAATTAAGCTCTAGCATATGCGGTCAAAATGCACTTCCCATACTCATGCCCAATTTCAAAACAACCAACCCAGGAACAACATGATTATAACAATCCTAGCCTCGAAACTAACTCAATGTCACAATGCACCTGAGGCTTGAATACTTAATCTAACAGAGATGTCTAATAATGTTACCCATCCTATGTGAAACTATGTGCCCTTGAAATAAAACAAAGAGAATGCAATACACACATCCAAATCACATGATTGAGTATATTTTAAGGACTCACACACATAAATAAAAATCACTCACTCTCTCAAAGAAGTCACATTCACGCAAAAGGTACAATAGGTATAGACGACCCAATTTATCCTATTGGCCGCGGTGACACCCAACGTTACCGCAAGCCAAGCCAATAGTGAACTAACCACATGTTTGTTTCATTTAACATTTTAAAAATATCTGATTTTTTAAATTAGTGCATAAATAGGGAGTAAAAATTTAACAAGATTAGAGAAAAATAATTTTAAAGAGCAAATGAGATAAGTAAATATCCAAAAAAAAAAAAAATCATCAAGTGTATACTAGCATAATTTTCAAGACCTGGTGTTACAAGTGTATGAGATACTAGTAGAAGATACAAAAAAAATACTACACTACTATCTGAAGTGAAATAGATAGAAAATAAGAGCAAAAGGATGACTTCGGGTGCCGCAGAACGGGCTCGGAAGGTAGCTCACCACAAAGTCTCGAGTAAATCAAGGATGCGCGCCGGACTAATAACCAAATACACCTGCCTCAGATCCTGCATGATTAGTGAAGAAGTGTAGCGTGAGTACATAAACAACATGTACCCAGTACGTATCTAGTCTAACCTCGAAGAAGTAGTGATGAGGGGTCGATTTCGCCACTTACTATGGGCTAACAATAAAATACTGAAACTATAATTAAGCATGGACTATATAAATACAACTGAAAATTCAATAACAAGAAATAAATGAATAATTCTTTCACTAATAGTAAATCCCAAATTAATTTTCATCATTTTATAAATTAATCTCTCAAACCAATGAAACAATATCAATTATAATTGGGATCCCAGAATTATTACGCACGAATTATGCTGAGGTCGTATGGTCCGATCCAACATACAAATATATAAAATGTGCACTGCTGAGGGTCGAAAAATACGAACCATAGATGCATCTATTAACCTGCCAAGGCGAACGATCCACTCCCATGAGAGTAGTGAAATTTCACCTTGCTTGCGGAAAATACTTGCGACGCGAGTGAATATAGATTTTTCAAAGTTATGATAATATTCTTAAATTCTTTCCAAAAACAAGGAATCTAAACCGAAAACTTTAAATATTGAAATCCTCAATCTCATCTCTTATTCAATGCAATTAAAAAGCATGATCAAATAACAATTTTTACAAAGCTTGATGTAAACCTAAGACTACCCGGATATCACATGGAATGTAGCTACGCAAACTCTTGGCACCTAGTGCATACGTAGCTCCCCATAGAAATAATTTACCACAAAAAACATCTAAGGAGGTGAGCTCCCTCTTACAAGGTTAGAAAAGAGACTTACCTCGTCTCGACGCTTACTTTCCGGTCCACAAATGTATTTTAAACCCTCAACTCCGCGCCAAACGACTCAAAACTAGTCAAATGTTATATAAAATAATCAGTACATTTTCGCATTTCATATCCTAACTATTAAAGTGATTTCCCAACCCTAACTGAAGAATTCTTAAAATTCACCCTGTGCCCACACGTGCCCGGATTCCGAAAATTGTTGAAGGAAGTTGTTACCCATAACCTTATGAACTCAAATATATAATTTTCACTAAATTCCATAACCAGTTTCTTGGTTAAATCCAATTTTTATCAAAACCTAGGTTTTTCATCTAAACCCATGATTTCCACAAATTTACATGTTAAAATACCCATAATATATGTATTAAACTCACATTAGGTAGAAATTTATTACCTTCAAAAGAGAGATTAAAATCACCCTCTTTTAAGATCCAAAATCGCCCAAGAGTGCAATAGATGAACCCAAAAATGGCTTAAGTCCCGATTTTAAAACACACTGCCCAACTTCCTTCTTCTTCGTGAACGCGGAAGAGGCCTCGCATTCGCGAAGGCAAATGGCCCAGGCCCCCAGAAATGACTCATTATGAATGCGATAGGGGCATCGCGAACGCGGAGGATGGCTTTGCCTACCCTTAGCGAACGCGAAGAATAACAACGACCCAAAGCCTAGCCCAAGCTCCTCTACGTGAACGCGAGCCACCTCAAGCGAACGCGAAGGTCATAGGCCCCAGACCTTCGCGAATGCGTGCTGCCTATTGCGAATGTGTAGCACAAAAATCTCCCAGCCCCACTCCCTTCATCGCGAACGCGTGACTCCTTCCGCATTCGCGAAGAATGAGACCGGAACTAGAATTTCTAGTTTTTCCAACATTGCTACGGGCGGTCCAAAACTAACCCGAGCCACTCGGGACCCCATCCAAATGCACCAACAAGTCTATAAACATAATACAAACCTGCTTGAACTCTCAAAATGCATTAATCAACAACGAAAATAAGAATCGCACCCGAAAATCGAATTGAATCAAAATATGAACTTCAAGTTTCCAAATCGCTCCGAACACGCCGAATCATACTTAGACCACTCAGAATGACACCAAATTTGCGGGCAAGTCTTAAATCATCGTACATAACTATTCCCAAGCTCGGAGTCACAATTGGACGATAACACTAAATCTTACTTTAAACCAAATTTAAAGAACTTTAAAACCTTCAAAGAGCCAACTTTCACTATTAGGCGCCGAAACGCTCCCGTGCCATCCAAAAATCGATCCGAACATACTCCCAAGTCCGAAATCATCATACGAACCTATTGGAATCGTCAAATCCCGATTCCTTGGTCGTTTACTCAAAATAATGACCGAAGTCAAACTTAGCCTTTTAAAACCAAACAAAAGAACCAAGTGTTCCGATATCAACCCGAACCCTTCCAAATACCGAACTAACAATCCCCGCAAGTCACAAAACAGTAAAAGCATATACGAAGAGTCTTATTTAGGGGAACATGATTCTAAAAATCAAAGCGGCTGGTTCATTACAATAGGCTTTCCCATTATGCAAACCTCTACTAATATAGGCCCGTTTGGTCTGAAATCAAGGACTTTATGATGGTTGTAATATGGGATAAGGAACGAGTATGATATATTTTTGATATAGTGGCTAAACCTCCTAAGCACTTTAACACGTGGTGTATTCAACTTTAAGCACAACATTCCTTCAATCCAATTCAACCAACACAAGAAAGCTCACCTCTAAACGTTTTTCTTCTTCTTTCCGCACTGCTTCAGATCAGATCCACTAGCAATAATAAGAAACCTTTGTTTATTCATTTATTCTTTTTTTTTCTTTTTTTTCTTTTGTATTTTTGGCTTGCCGCTAATGTATTTTTATTTATAGCACAAATGCACATTTCTTCCTTCTATTGGCTCCACTCAAAATCTCCCCCATGTTTCCTCATTATTTTTTCTAGCGTTCTCTTTACAATTCAAGTGCTTTAAAAGGTCTAAAGATCGAAATGGTTCAATTACGAATAAACGGGGATATGCATGTAATGCAGAGGTTACTAGAAAGGCTTATAAGATCACAAGGGTAACTAGGGATTATTTTATTTGTGATCGACATAACTCAAAAAGATCAAAGAAAGCCTAACATCACTTTTGAAACTGAGCAACACCTAGGATTTTAATCGGCGCCCGCCTATACCACTAGATAGTAACAAGGCAGGGGTCAATACAACTTTTACCCGAACGGGTCGGGATCGAATCCACAAGGAGTTACTAATGTGGGAGTTGAGTTCCTAAGTGATCTAGTAGTGTGTTTTGCTTTTAATTGCACTTCCCATAAATTTGGTTTGATACTTGAATTATGGTATAAAACTAATTGAATTTTCTAATTAACTAACTAATATCTTTTTGAGTGTTTTCTTAATAGATAAAAGGGACTAGGGCAATGACTTTATCCTAGGTGAATACTTAACGGGATCGAAAAACTAAGGCAAAGACGTTATCTTGGGGATTGTGATATAGCCAATGCACCGAATTACCCACTCTATAACTCTCGGTAGCTCGAGTGGCTTTGCCCTAATTACCTCTCTCGAGACCAATTGGGTGTCAAAATTATGCAAGCAATATAGGCTCAAGTAGGGTTTTACTATCTCTAGGTTTAACCCGTTAATTGGGACTATCAATCTCTTGATTACATCCCAACTTCTTGTTGGACTGATTTTCTAGACTCAAGTTCTCTTTTTCAAGAAGAACCCAAGTCAAATAGAAACCAATTAGTGTTTGCAACCACTAATTTAACATGGAAAACACAAATCAGCCCAAAAACCAATCACCCAGAAACATCTAAGCCTTAAATTAAAGGACCCATCAAATACAGACACTAGGGTTGATCCACAACCCTAGTAAATGGGCCTAGCTACTCATGCTAAGAGAAGAAAACAAAGAAATAGATGAAGAATAACCCATATAATTTAGTTACAAACTAATATTTGAAGATTCAAATGATAAAACACTTCTAAAATTACTCAAAATGGCTGAGCAATATCGTTCACGAGCTCCTGTTAAAGTTAGATTACAAAAGCTGACCTAAAAATGGGAAAAGAAAGTATTTATACTAGGCTAAATTTTATGGACAAAAATACCCCTGTGGGGTTACTGCGGACCGCAAGAAATGGAGTGCGGTTGCGGTGAGGCTTTTTGGCTTCAAGAATCTACTCTCTGAACTTGGCCACCACGGGCCACATAAAATGCACCGCGGTCGCGGTGGCTTCTATTGCGGCCTCACAAAAAAGGATTGCGGACCGCACTAGTCTTAAGCCTTCACATTCCCAGCCCTCTGAATCTGATCATTTATGTCCGCACAAAAAGGAGTGCGGCCGTGGTGAGGTCATTACGGTCCGCATAAAATAGCTTTGCGGCCGCAATGTTTGAGCTTTCTAAATTTTGCCTCTCTTAATCTCCTCATTGCGGACCGCACTGGATTTGTTGCACTATGCTTGGACTTGTTCTTGGTAATCGTGCATGTTTCACTCCTTTTTGAGCTGGTTTTGACTAATTGTCATCTTTTTTGACTAAACCCTGCAATCAAGAACAACATGTAAGGCTTTGGGACTAATTTGTATACAATTTAAACCAAAACTTAAGCAAGAAGGAGTATAAAATGAAGTATAATCCTTAGTTATGAACTCCACCAAACTTAAGCTTTTGCTTGTCCTCAAGCAAACAAAATAAGCCCCGCCTCTTAAGAGAAACTCAAAGAAAAGTCAGCTGCCCTAAGGTGACCTCTTCTAGCATCAATTGGGACTAACAATCGCCCTCAATTCAAATGAATCATTAACAACATTCGACCTTTAAACACCATGGATTTGGTGCGGCACAAGAGCATCAAGAGTTGACTCAACCCATCAAGGAGACTCTTTCTACTATTTTGGTCATTGTGGAACCCAAACTCATACTCCTCAACTCTCCCTAAGCAAACCTCACTTTTTAGATTGTATCACTCATAACGAGGACAATGGAAGCACACTCATCTCTCTCAAGGAAATGTCTCAAGTCCGGCTCTAAGTACCATAAGCTTTCCCCTTATGTGAGTCGCCACTAATGTAAGCTTCATTCAACTCAAGATCATATAGGACTTTTGTGGAGATATAGTGAAGGCTTTTGGTTCAAGGTAGGAAATATTTGGTCTAGGTGGGTTCCATCTTCCCTTAAGCACTTCATTTGTTTCACTTTTGCGTACATTCTCTTGACTTTTTGATTCATTAAGCTCTTTCTGAGGGGTTAGAGAGACATATTGTCACTCCGTCTTGTTCATTTCAAAAAAATTTCTCCTTTCTAAACATTCCACACCTTTCATCTCTTTTCTTTCATTGATTCCCTTTATTTCTTCTAAATTGTTCATTCTTTTTGACTTTTTGATTTTTTTTTTTCATTGCCTGTCCTTTTCTTCATTTTGTACCCTTTTTCAGTTTGTTGCATTCCTCATCTCTCCCCCAAACTTATGCTTTTGCCTTGCGCTAAGGAAAGATAGGATGCCAAGAGAGGGTAAAAACGGGTAAAGGCTTGTATCGTGGTTTTTTGAAAGAAAAAGGTCTAAGGCTCAAAAGGGTTGACTAGGGATATTGTCATTGGTAGGCTATGGAAATTTCAAGTCATTATTCGGATCAAGGAGAGCCTATAATCACATCTCAAGTCAAACTACACTTAGGATTTCGCCTAGACAAACATTCAGGGCAAGTTCTAGACTAATGGAACGGGACTTGGACTTGTAATTCAAATTCGCACCACAAAAGCTATAGGATTGCTAAAGAAATAGAGCCGGGGGCCCACAACGACCTTAGCCAAGATTTGAGCAACAAAATGGTGCCGAAGAACCATTTGATGATTATCGACCAACACAAGAGTCTCAAGGTCACAACTTTAACCATCCTATACACAACAATTTGCTTTTGACCATAAGATCAAAGGCAAATGTGTTAGGCCCAAGTGAAGCTTTGCTTGAGGCACCATTACTCACTAGCTACTATTTACACAAAAAGCAAAAAGAAAAACAGACTCAAACCCTTAAGAAGGTTGTCACGCCATCCATCATTGGGAAGAGCCATCCGGTTCACACAAGTTCCACCTTTGGAAAGAACCATGGCATTAATAAAACCAAAGGTTTATTGCACGCACAAATTCAAAACAAGAAGCTACTAAAATAAAATAAAAAGCTATGAAAGGAAAAATACGGAAAATGTAAAATGCGGAAAGTAGAATAAATATATACAAGGGGGTTTTTAATCAAATATACATAAGAGGGAATGAATATATACATCAGAAAGTAACTTTATATACAGACCAACGAAAATACGAAAAGTAAACTAGAATTGTAAAATTATGTACATACCAAAAACAAAAAGAAAGCATAATAAAAAGGAAATAGTATCAAATATATACAATCATCCAAATAGATCTACCCCCTCAAATGAGATCTAGCATTGTCCTCAATGCTAACTAATAAAAAATAGCTCAAAAAAAAAAAAAAAAAGAGAAAAAAGAAACTCCCTATTGGCCCTCCATCTGCATAGGCTCCTGGTGCTGGGTCCCTAGGTCCTCGGACTGCTCGGGAGCCTGTGACTGGCTCCCTGTAACCTTTGTCTCCTCTGGGACCTGGGACTGTACCAGAATCTGGGGCTGCTCCTGTACTGGCATCTGGGGTTGGGCAGAGTTATCTCCCTGAGGGTCTGCTAACTGTAACACAACATCAACAGTACGAGGAATCACCCCTCTCCTCTTTGGTGGCCTCTCTAACTCCTTCTCCGGCTCAGGCTGGGCTGCTGGGGTTGGGTCATGGAACAACAGATCCAGAGGCAAATGATCAGCCTTCAACTTTTCCACCTCTGTCTCCAACTTCTTTACTGACTGCTTCGAGGCACGAGTCTTTCTCAATTTCTTTGTTTCTTTGGCAAGCTCCTTCAGTGCCTTTCCATGAGAATCAACCGCAGTAATGATCAACTGCTGGTTCTCTAGGAGCTTCTTCTGGTTGTCCAGAAGCTCCTTGAGAGTGTCCTCCAATGACTGTGGGATCTGCGGCTGAGGAGGTGCAGACTGGGCTGCCACCGATGTAGAAAGTACAGACAACTTAGAAGTAGGTGCATGTTTCCAATTGTTGATACTGGCAAGGGTCTAGCTCAATTTGTGGTCAGTCAATGGATATGCAACATATGTGGGAATGGATGGGGCTGCAGAAGTGGAGGTTCCTGGAGCAATGTCTGGGGTGGCTGAGGTAGGTTGAGGAGGAGCCACTGCTACCACTGGCTCTTCAGACTAGCCATTAGAAACAGTGGATTTGCCCTTGTAGTTCTTGCTCTTAGGGTTGTCATCACCCTGCAGACTATAACAGGAAAATGGAGCTTTTGGTTTTACCTTCACATCAAACTTCCTACTTTCTACCTCTTGATCCTCGAAATACGTAGTTAGGAAGTTTGGGAAGGGGTATGATCTGTCACCTTCGTTCACCACCCGTGTGATTACTTTGGACATCACATTCCCGAGGTTTATCGGGTACCCTGCCATGATTGATTCCACCAACTCAGCCTGAGAGAGAGGAAGAGAGTTTTCGTGGGTGGTGGGATCTAGCCGGCTGCACACAAATGTCTTCCACCCTTTTGCTTCGAAATTCAGTGTTCTCCTCAAACTTTTAACTCCCGCTTGCAACCATTCTAGGGTGGTACACGAGATTGCCAAATGCTCTGCTAACCATGGACGAACATCCTCTCCCAAGTCTAACTTCTCTAAGTACAATGTCTCATCCTCTTTCGGGAATTCCATGTAGTCGTTGATTGTCTTTCCATCAAACATGACTGTCAGATTTCGCACCTTAGTCACTTTAGTGTCCTTTTTGACATGAGCCACATTAGCATAGAACTCTTTGACTAGGTGCTCATTGGCTTCCACCACTTGGCATGAGAAATAATCCCATCCATCTCTCTCTTTGAACTTCTTCAGCACATTAGGGTTGTGAGGCAAGAGGTCCTTTTTGATGAATTTTCGCTCCGGTATTAACTTCCTCTCGGGTCACCACTCTCAGAACTTGTGGTAGGCTTGTTCACTCACAAACTTGTCTTCCCATGCTTCTGGTTTTCTTGTTCTCTCTAATCCTCCTACTTGGGGCTCACCCCCTCCTTCTTTTTCTGTGGAATGCTCACTAGATAGTGAAGCTGTCGGTGAGGTGGAATATTCATTTTCACCGGCTGCAGCTGATCCCTCAGACGACTCAGAGGACCTCTATACTGATGCTTGGGCAGGAGGGAAGCTTGGAGGTGTATTTGTCAATCTGAACCTCTCCGGAAAGTCAGGGACATACTGGGGCACGAAATCTAATTCAGATGCCTCCCGGGGGGGGTGCATACTCACTTCCCGAATGGGAAGCAACTCTATCCAAAGCTTTAATTATCTTTCTGGTATCTTTGATACTTTTCCGTACTTGGAGGGTCAATTTGAGCATCCCCTTTCCTCTACCCCAGGAGGACTCCCCTTTTCCGGGTTGTTTTCTACCACCGCCTCTTGATTGAACCATTGTCTGCAAGTAGAATTCAGATTGAATTTGTTAGTATCACAATAGTAGATGCATCAGTGAGAAATAACAGTTGCAGACAGTAGAAGGCCTAGTTGCGGGATAGATAACCGCGGACCGCACAAAATGAAGTGCGACCGCAAAGAAGGTATCGCGGACCGCACAAAATACATCGCGGTACGCACTGAAGTGGGGTTCAGACTACCCACTCTCTGATTAAAGTCATCGCGGACCGCACAAAATGGTGTTGCGGTCCGCATTAAGGCACTGTGGACCGCACAAAATGCATCGCGGTTTGAACTAGGGTGGGGTTCAGACTACCCACTTCTCTGAAGAAGGACATCGCGGACCGCGCAAAATGGTGTTGCGGTCCGCATTAAGGTACCAAGGACCGCACAAAATCTACTGCGGTCGCGGTCCCTAACTGTGGCCTTTCTGAACTTTTAGCACCGCGGTCTGCACAAAATACCATCGCAGACCGCACAGACTATCAACCTAGGGTTTCAAATTATCGTTCAATTTTAGCCTAAATTCACATGTTATTGATCCCCTAGGTGTGTAATCAGTGTATTGAAACTAACTAGTCCTAATTTAACTATTATTAAGCAGACCCTAGCATTGATTTAAAGAAAAGGGAAGAAAAGAAGAAAAATAACTATTTAAAAAGAAAATAACAAAGTTAAACAAATAAGAAAACAAAATTAAAATTACCAGATGTAGGATGCAGTGTAGATGAGTGAGATGTAGCAGTTGAAGTTAAGAGGGAGGATGAACAGAGATTTTTTTCTACTATTGAGCGTGCAAAGAGCGAAAAGGGTAGAAGGAGGGCCTCACGCCCTATTTATAGAAAAAGACCCGGGAGCCACTGCACCTACCCCACCGTGGACCGCACAAAATGGCACCGCGGTCTGCGGTACTTAACTTCAAGTGGTACTGGGCAGATGTCCACTGCGGACCGTAATAAATGCAATGTGGCCGTAGTGGTCCACCACGGACCACACAAATTGCATTGCAGTCGCGGTGGCAAACTTCAGAGAACCCCTTTTACTGAGGAATCACTCTGCGAACCGCATTGGAATTTTCCCCCCACACTAAGGTCATTGCGGCCGCACAAAATGTAATGCGGCCGCAGTGCAAACTTTAGAGAGCTTCCAACTTAGTCTGGCACTGCATTAAAACAATCCTACAACATCCCACAACCAGTTAGTCTAAAGAAAATCCTAGACTACAAGGAAAATCAAAGGAAGACAAAAAAAAACACATGGGTTACCTCCCAAGAAGCGCCTGATTTAACGTCACGGCACGACGCAAGTTACCCTCAATTCACTTTAGATGGAGCAGTATCACCACGTGGCTGTCATCAATTTTTCCCAAGTAGTGCTTGACCCTGTGCCCATTAACTCTGAAAATCTCCCCACTTTTGTTCTTTAAATCAAGAGCACCAAACGAAGTCACAAACACCACTTTAAAAGGTCCACTCCATTTTGACTTAAGCTTTCCCGGAAATAGACGTAACCGAGAGTTGAACAAGAGAACCAGATCACCCACTTTGAACTCCTTGCCACGAGCATATTTATCATGAAGGTACTTTATTTTATCCTTGTACAAGGACGAACTGGAGTAGGCATGGAATTTGAATTCATCAAGTTCATTAAGGTGCTCCACACGAAGATTGACTACCACATCCCATTCAAGATTCAGCTTCCTCAAAGCCCACATGGCCTTGTGCTCTAACTCAACCGGTAGATGGCAAGCTTTTCCAAACACCAACCGGTACGGAGACATACCAATCGGGGTCTTGTAAGTAGTCTTATAAGCGCATAAAGCGTCATCCAACTTCTTTGACCAATCGGTCCTATTTGCATTGACCGTCTTTGACAATATATTCTTGATTTCTCTGTTTGAGACTTCAAATTGGCCACTCACTTGAGGATGATAAGGAGTGGAAACTTTGTGATTGACACCATACTTTGCACGAAAAGTGTCAAAAGCTCTATTACAAAAATGCGACCCCCATCACCGATGATTGCACGAGGAGTGCTAAACCTTGTAAAAATGCTCTTTTTGAGAAATGCAACAACACTTCGGGCCTCATTGTTGGGTAGAGCCACGACTTCAACCCATTTTGAAACATAGTCAACCGCTACGAGAATGTATGTGTTCCCATATGAGCTAACAAAGGGGACCATAAAATCGATGCCCCATACATAAAAAATATCCACTTAGAGAATGGTATTGATAGGCATCTCATCTTTCTTCGAAATTCCCCCTGTTATATGACATTCGTCACATCTCTTGACTAAGTCACTAGCATCCTTGTACAAAGTGGGCCAAAAGAAACCATAACTTAATACTTTTGAAGTGGTCCTTGCCCCACCATGATGGGCACCATAAGGTGAGGAGTGGCATGACTCAAGAATTGACCCTTGCTCTTCTTCGGGCACACACCGTCGGATGACCCCGTCATTGCATATCTTGAATAAGTATGGTTCATCCCAATAATAATTCATGTTATCCCGTCTAAGCTTCTTTCTTTGGTTAGAAGAGAGCTCAATCGGGACAACACCGGTGACAATGTAGTTGGCGATGTCCGCAAACCATGGCATTTCTTGCATAGTAATAGAGAGAATTTGTTCATCCGGGAAGCTATCATTAATCTCAAGCCCATCACTAGGTCTCCCTTGCTCCTCCAAACGGGAAAGATGGTCGGCAACTTGGTTCTCACTCCCCTTTCTATCAATGATCTGCAAATCAAACTCTTGAAGCAATAACACCCACCACATAAGTCTAGCATTGGAATCCTTTTTCGTCATGAGATACCAGAGTGGCGCATGGTCAGTGTGGACTATGACCTTGGCACCCATAAGATAAGGACATAATTTCTCCATTGCAAAAACTATAGCCAATAACTCCTTCTCGGTGACGGTATAGTTCATTTGGGCGGAATTCATTGTCTTGCTAGCATAGTAAATGGGGTGAAAGATCTTGTTCACCCTTTGGCCCAGAACCGCCCCCACGGCCACATCACTAGAATCACATTAGCTCAAAGGGAGAGCTCCAATCCGGCATAGTGATAATTGGCGTGGAAGTGAGATTTTTCTTCAATAGCTCAAATGCCTTCATACAATTGTCATCAAAGTGGAACTTGGAATCTTTCTCTAACAATTTTCAAAGAGGATTTACCACCTTCGAGAAATCCTTAATGAAGCGCCGGTAGAACCCGGTATGCCCAAGAAAGCTACGGACCCCCTTTACCGAAGTTGGAGGTGGCAATTTGGAAATGACCTAAATCTTGGCTTTGTCTACTTAAATTCCATTTCTTGAGATTTTGTGACCCAAAACTATCCCTTCTTCAACCATAAAATGACATTTTTCCCAGTTGAGCACTACGTTGGTTTCTTCACAACGAGCAAGGACTTTATCAAGATTGTTCAAGAATTCAACAAAGGATTCCCCAACCACGCTGAAATCATCAATGAATACCTCTAGAAAGTCTTCAACCATGTCAGTGAAGATTGCCATTATGCACCGCTGAAATGTAGCGGGTGCATTGCACAACCCAAAAGGCATCCTGAAGAAAGAAAATGTCCCATAAGGACATGTGAAGGTTGTCTTTTCTTGGTCCTCCGGTGCAATCAAGATTTGGTTATAGCCTGAATAACCGTCCAAGAAGCAATAGAAAGCTTTACCCATAAGCATGTCTAGCATTTGGTCCAAGAAAGGCAAGGGACATGATCCTTGCGTGTAACTTTGTTCAACTTGCAGTAATCTATGCATACCCGCCAACCTGTGACTGTCCTTGTTGGAATAAGTTTATTTTTGTCATTTTGGACCACGGTCATGCCACCCTTTTTTGGAACACATTGGACCGGAGAAGTCCAAGCACTATCCGAGATTGGGTAGACGACCCCTGCATCAAGCCACTTGATTATTTCTTTCTTCACCACTTCTTGCATTGCTTCATTGAGCCTCCATTGGTGTTCTACGGAAGGCTTTGCTCCATCCTCAAGAATGATTTTGTGCATACAAAATGCGGGGCTTATTCCCCGAATATCAGCAAGTGTCCATCCTATGGCCTTCTTCCTCCTTTTTAGAACTTTGAGAGTAGAGTCTACCTACAATTTGGTTAGGCAAGATGAAAGTATAACAGGTAAAGTACAAGAAGGACCAAGATATTCATACCTGAAGTGTGATGGAAGTGGCTTCAACTCCAATATAGGTGGCTCTTCAATTGAAGGCTTTGTCGGAGGAGTTTTTCGATTCTCCAAATCCAAGGATAACTTTCGAGGACCATATGAATAAGAACCCATGCATTGTAGAGTATTGGTACTCTCGATCAAGCCATCCACCACAATATCATCATGGTTCAATAAAGTTGCCTCCACGGGATCTTCAACATTTATCATTGAACTTGTTTCATCAATAATGACCTCGGTGACAAGGTCCATGAAAGAACATATTCCGTGCTATTGGGTTGCTTCATTGACTTGCAAACGTGGAACACAACCTTTTCATCACCCACCCGGAAAGTGAGCTCACCGGCCTCCACATCAACTAAGGCTTTCCCTATTGCAAGGAAGGGCCTTCCCAAGATGATAGGGACTTCATAGTCCACCTCACAATCCAAGATAACAAAATCCGCGGGCAAAATGAACTTGTCAACCCACACTAACACATCATCAATGATTCCTAGAGTGCGCTTCATAGATCGATCCGCTATTTGAAGATGCATGGAAGTAGCCCTAGGTTGACCAATCCCCAATGTCTTAAATACCGAATATGGAATCAGATTTATGCTAGCTCCGAGGTCACACAAAGCCTTAGCGAAATCCGCACTCCCAATTGTACAAGGAATAGTAAATGCCCCGGGGTCTTCAAGATTGGATGCCATTGAGTGCACTATTGCACTCACTTGCTGAGTCATCTTTATGGTTTCGCACTCCATAGACCTTTTCTTTGTGACCAAGTCCTTTATGAAATTGGCATACCCGGGCATTTTCTCTAAAGCTTCGACCAAAGGGACATTGATGGAAAGACTCTTCATCATGTCGATGAATTTCTTGAATTGATTCTCTTGCTTTTGCTTTGCCAATATTTGAGGGTAGGGAGGAGGAGGCCTAGGTAATGGTGCCTTAGCCTTTGGTATAACCGGTTCCGGTATATCAATTACGTGTTCCCTAGACGGGTTCACGTCACTTTGCAATTCCTCTCCTTGGTCATGAATATAAATCCTCACCTCACTAGTTGTTGGCTCTTCCACCACTTGTTCAATCTCAATTGGAAACTCATCATTTGGCAATTCATCATCATCTCCAACAACTCTCTTTTGTCTAGAGGAACTAGCCTCACCGCCTTTTCCACTTCTTGTGGTCACCGCCATGGCGTGACCGGTGTTGTTGTTGTTGTTCCCACCCTTGGGGTTCACCACCGTATCATTTGGTAGTGCTCCCTTCGGGCGTGTGTTCAAGGCGTGAGAAATATGTCCCATTTGCACCTCAAGATTTCGAATGGAGGTGTTATGGGATTCCAATTGAGCATCGGAGTCCGCATTGCGCTCCATCATTTGCTTGAACATTTGTTCAATTCTTCCCATGTCATTACTTGAGGAGCTTTGACCTTGATCTTGATAGGGGGTGGATTGTTGGGTTGTTGGTACATTGGGGGCCTTTGAAATCCCGACCCCCGGTTACCGTTTCCACCCCAATTATTGTTATTATTGCCTCCGCTCCAATTGTTATCATTATTGCTTCCCTATTGTTGGTTTTTGTTCCGCCAATTACGAGAATTATTGTTATTGTTCCAATTGTGTTGCCTTTGATTTCTCCAATTTTGATTGTTGCCTTGGTTGTTCCCTTGACCTTGGTAATTATTAGCATACATGACATCCTCATCTTGATCATCATATGACTCTTCTTGACTATACCCTCTTGATCCTTGGTCACCTTGAACATTGTTGTTTTGCATTGGATTTACTCGAGGTCTTCTCTTGTTCACCAAAACATTCACTCCCTTCATGGCATTTACTTGCTTCAGCCCTTGTAATTGTTGAAGTTGTGCCTTGGCAAGTTGATTCATAGTGGTAGTGAGCTCGGCAATTGCTTGACCATGTTCTTGAAGTTCTTTGTGAAGACCATTAACACCTGAATCACCCTGAGGCACATTTGCTGTACTTTGCCATGCTGACAAAGTGTCTGTCATTTCATCTAAGACCTCACATGCCTCATTGTATGGTAACTTCATGAAGTTCCCCCCAGCCAATTAATTGACCACACACTAATTGGTGGTATTTATGCCTCGGTAAAAGGTCTATTGTATCATGGCCTCAGTCATGTCATTGTTTGGACACTCCTTTACCATGGTCTGGTAGCGCTCCGAAATCTCATGCAAAGGGTCATTTGGCTCTTGTTTGAAAGCCAATATTTCATCTCTAAGCGATGCCATGTGATTAAGAGAGAAGAATTTTGCAATGAACTTGTCTGCTAGCTCATCCCATGTGGATATGTAGTGGTTGGGAAGTCGCTCCATCCAATCAAGTGCCTTCCCTCGAAGAGAGAAGGGAAATAACCGAAGCCTCAAGGCATCTTCTGAGACATTCGTCTGCTTACTTCCCCAGCATGTATCCACGAAGCCCTTGCTCACATTTGTGAAATAGCCCCGCTGATCCAAGAGTGTCAGCATCACATTTGTGATTTGGAAGTTCCCCGCCGGGATCCTAGACGGGACAATAGCACTCGCGTACCTATCATTTGGAAGTACCCGAGGGGCAACTCTCAGAGGTAGAGGGGGGTGAGGGTCTGGAATATCCTCATTAACATTGGCTTTCCCGTCTAGGAGGTGGTACTTGGCTTACTTCATCTTCTCCATTGTCATACACCTCCTCCCCCGGAATAATGTTTTGTAAAAGGATCTGCCATTAGTACCTGAATTGATTCAACACACACGTTAACAAAAGAAGGAAAAAAAACACTTAACACCACTATTCACGTAGATAATCAACACCGTTATAACTCCCAGGCACGACGCTAAAAAGTGATCGGCGCCCGCCTATACCACTAGATAGTAGCAAGGCAGGGGTCAATGCAGCTTTTACTCGAACGGGTCGGGATCGAATCCACAGGGAGTTACTAATGTGGGAGTTGAGTTCCTAAGTGATCTAGTAGTGTGTTGTGCTTTTAATTGCACTTCTCATAAATTTGGTTTGATACTTGAACTACGGTTTAAACTAATTGAATTTGCTAATTAACTAACTAATATCTTTTTGAGTGTTTTCATAATAGATAAAATGGACTAGGGCTATAACTTTCTCCTAGGTGAATACTTAACGGGATCAAAAAACTAAGGCAAAGACATTATGTTGGGGATTGTGATATAGCCAATGCACGAAATTGCCCACTCTATACCTCTTGGTAGCTCGAGTGGCTTTGCCCTAATTACCTCTCTTGAGACCAATTGGGTGTCAAAATTATGCAAGCAATATAGGCTCAAGTAGGGTTTTACTATCTCTAGGTTTAACCCGTTAATTGGGACTATCAATCTCTTGATTACATCCCAATTTCTTGTTGGACTGATTTTCTAGACTCAAGTTCTCTTTCTCAAGAAGAACCCAAGTCAAATAGACACCAATTAGTGTTTGCAACCACTAATTTAACATGGAAAACACAAATCAGCCGGAATACCAATCACCCATAAGCATCTAAGCTCAAATTAAAGGACCCATCAAATACCCACACTAGGGATGAGCCACAAGTCTAGCAAATGGGTCTAGCTACTCATGCTAAGAGAAGAAAATAAAGAAATAGATGAAGAATAATCCATATAATTTAATTACAAACTAATATTTGAAGATTCAAATGATAACACACTTCTAAAATTACTCAAAATGGATGAGCAGTATCGTTCACGAGCTCCTGTTAAAGTTAGATTACAAAAGCTGACCTAAAAATGGGAAAAGAAAGTATTTATACTGGGCTAAATTTTCTGGACAAAAATACCCCTGCGGGGTTATTGCGGACCGCAAGAAATGGAGTGCAGTCGCGGTGAGGCTTTTTGGCTTCAAGAATCTGCTCTCTTAAATTGGCCACCGCGGGCCGCATAAAATGCACCGCAGCCGCGGTGGCTTCTATTGCGGCCGCACAAAAAAAGGATTGCAGACCGCACTAGTCTTAAGCCTTCACATTCCCAGCTCTATGAATCTGATCATGGCGGTCCGCACAAAAAGGAGTGCGGTCGCGGTGAGGTCATTGCGGTCCGCATAAAATAGCTTTGCGGCCGCAATGTTTGAGCTTCCTAAATTTTGCCTCTTTGAATCTTCTCGTTGCAAACCGCACTGGATTTGTTGCACTATGCTTGGACTTGTTCTTGGTACTTGTGCATGTTTCACTCCTTTTTGAGCTGGTTTTGACTAATTATCATTTTTTTACCAAACCATGCAATCAAGTACAACATGTAAGCCTTTGGGACTAATTTGTATACAATTTAAACCAAAACTTAAGCAAGAAGGAGTATTAAATGAAGTATAATCCTTAGTTATCAGATTTCAATTCCATTCACATTTCGGGGCAAGTTCTAGACTCAAATTCAATAACATGGATGATGCAAAGAACTCACTTCACACATGGCACATGACTCCCTAAGGACGGTTCATTCAGACTCTCAAACAAACAAGTATTTACAAAGTCAAGAGATATTAAGCATAAAGCACAAAGTGAACACAAGTCAAGCAAACGAGACATAGGAGTTATACCACATCCTATTCATTTTTACCAAGTCATCATCATATATTTAAAGCTAAAGGAAGGTGAAACACATGCTAGAACCTAAGTATGCAACCATCAAACAAGTAAAAATGTGCAAATCACATCAGTTCTTCTCCTTCATTTCCTATATACTACTTTAAAAAAAAAATTAAAAAAAAAAATGTACTACCCAGTTCAAGTTACATCCCATGAAAAAGAATGGAGGCACAAAGAAAAACCACGGGAGATTATTACTACCTTAGGAAAATAAAAGACACGTTTTTTTTTTGTTTTCTAATTTTTTTAGTATTTTTGTTTAGACTTAAATTCCTCAAGAAAACTGTCGAAGAGATCCATCGTTGGGAAAAGTCCGATTTTGTTTCCTTTATAATCATCAATTAAACTAACACAACTAAAATCGCATAGAAAGTCACCCAGACAATCTCCTCACCCCACACTTAAAATTATGCATTGTCCCCAATGCATAATATAAATAATAAGAGGGTAAAAGAAACTCCATGGTAGGTCAAAGACCAAATCACTAGAAGCTCATGGGGTACTTAGACTTCTCACCGGGTATTTTACTTGGTGCGGGCACCCCACACTTAGTTCTAACCATGTGGCTTGTTGTTGCATCATTCCAATAGCTTTGTTTCCCATGCTCTAAAAAAAATAAAAAACGACACTATAAAAATAATTTAATAAGAAATAATTAAAAAATAAAAATAAAAGAAAGTTGTAAAGTTGGGTTGCCTCCCGAAAAATATCTGATTTAACGTCACGGCACGACGTGAACCACATTCTGCCTCCATCGCAAGCTTATGAATTGAACCCCTAATTTGGCTTCAAGTTTTCAGTTATGATCCAGGGGTGGTGAAACAAAACTAATTGGCCCAAGAAACCATTGTACTATTCTACACTTCTTGGCGTTTAGATGATGTATGGAGTCCTGTCTTTCTGGCAAGACAAATTCCAGAATGTAGGCACCTTGCTCCTCATTTCTTGACTCCTCAATTGGCTCGGATGACTCTATTTTCATATAATCATCAAAACACAATGTGAAAAAAATATTTGGAGTGAGGACCAACGCGCTCAAAAGCATAAACTTCGGGATTTTCAACATCCTCAACATCAATGATACTAGAGTCAATAAAATTTATATCCTCAATGTCCTGGGCTAACTGTAGTCTCACGTCTTCAATATCGACATCCTCAAATTGTAGTTGGTTAGGTTGTTGATGTTCTACTCTGACCTCCTCCATTAGCTCCTCGAGTTCACTCTCTTTTCGTGGGTACTATCCCCAATATTGGTTTGTTGAGCATTAAAAGCTTCAACCACTTGACTCATTGATTCTCCAAGTTGTGATAGTTGCCTCTTGCCTTTATATCTGCAGTTGTTTCTCATTATTTTATTCCAGATGTCACTTTAACATATCCTTGATCTCCTTTAGTTCTGCATCCCTAGGTTCTTTGTTCATATTAACTTCACAGGTAGAACCATCATAATAGGGGGGGGGGGGGAGGATAAGAAATTTCTATTATATAGAAATGAGAAGATGATTGACCAAGGGTATATTTGTCATTTAGCTCAAATATAAAATTGGTTGAGGTGATTTTTTTCAAAGCTAACACTACACAATTCTAGAAGAATCTCTTTCATTTCTCAATTCCATATCCTATTCCAATTTGAGGTATACTTTTCTTAAACTTTTTCCCAAATATTTTTTCAGTTTGTAAAAAGATTGTTTGTTTTACCTTTTTTTTTTCCTGTTATACTTGTTCAATCTATCCCCAGACTACTCAAACAATTCCTTTACCAGTTCTCTCCATTTTTTCAACTGGGTATTGCTACTTTCAGGTCTGCTCCTTTTTATTTTTCAATTCTTACTGTTTTTCCCTTATTATATTTTCCGATCTTATTTGACTTTTGTAGTTAGAGAGTTAGGCGTGAGTTTGAAGATTTGATGGTAGAACTTGGAGTTCTTCGCCGATAACAATAATGGTATTTTTTATGTATTTGTTTCTCTTTAACGGTTGAATCTCTGAGTACAAGCTTTATGATATGTATAAAGGTAATAATCTTTTTAAAGTATACTTAATCTTTAGAATACATACATCTGATTGTCTTTGTTGTGAGTGCTTTGTGGGGATATTTGGGGTTGTTTTACTTTAATTTTCTCGATATAATCATATATTTGACACAGTACACTAATTCGATAAAGTTAAAGCATTAAATGATTTTATATTTTAGAAGAATTTTTAGGGATAAAATTACATGGTTGAATATGCAGAGATGGAATTTTATATTCATGCAAGTTACATTTTTCCTCTACCTTTATAAATTTTGTTGTCTGCTTATTTAGGGAATATCTGTGCACTGCTCCCTTTTTCTGTTTGTTCTCGATTAAACTAAGGGGTAAAATAGTATCCAGAAGCTTATTAAATTTTGATCCCGATTTTATGTTTACTGAATTCTGATAAAAAGAATTTCTTTACTTGAATTTGGTCGATCATCTTTATAGTGAAGATGACGGTCCTCATACTGCTTTCTTAATATTTCTCTAAACGCATTTAGAAGTACCCACTTTAGAAGTAAGAGTGCATAGTAATTTTTTAAATTGTGAATTTAACTTTTAAAGGAGTGCAATTAGTTAACTAATTTCTATAAATATGTTAAACTTAACACAATGTTATTTGTCGAATAATATGAATTCTCCCTTGATAGAAAAATATGCCCCCCAAACATATAGTGAGTTTCTTCTCCATTTCTTTTTTGTAAGATCATGTGATTTATAGCGAACAATCTTAGTTGAAGATAAGAATTTTTCGTGCTACAAAGATAGGTTATCGACTAACCTTCATTCATTGAAAATGAGTAATTATGGATATGGAACAATTTTCTTTTGCTAATAATGTGAGGCCTATACTATTAGATCATCGAGCTCTATTGGCTGAAAATTCAAACCCTTTCAAATGTAATAGTTCTATTGCTTCGCCTCATTTGATGTTTTCAATTCTAACGAGTTTTGACAGTTACTGAAAAATAAATTAAGAATTCTAATATTATTAACTTTGTATTGACATCCTCTCCAACTTATTCCAGTGATTAGTACAAAAAAAAATTGATTTTAATTTTTTTTGTCAATTTAACGTTATTCCTCTATCTGCGCCAAATAAAATTGTGCATTGTTAAGTTTGGAGAGAACAGTTCTTTGAAATATATTTACAACTCTCTACTTCGTATGGGGTGAATGGATCATTTCCTTCATTCCAAGTGATAGAGAGAGTAACATAATTTTGGCTAGACTCTTGTGAGGGTTCCACTAATAATTTTTGTTTTGTTTTGAATTGGCAAAATATAAATTGACCTTTAAGTTGTGTTTAATGACTAGACAGACACTTCTACTGACCATTTATCATTTTGACACTTCAAATGGTTATCAAATGTATCTTGTGAACAACCCAGTTCGGTAGTTCATATGTGTGGGTTACACTCGCCTCCATTCTTCTTCTCCGATGAGAGATGACGTCTCCGCTCTTGTTCATCTCGCCCCCATTTCCTCTTCCAAACTTCTCTTCCCCATCCAGCACATGTAACAAAATTCACAATCTCTTAGTCCAAAAGACTATTTAATTACACAATTATTTGGTGCTGGTAGGTTGAATTAGGTATTCACATAGTTCTGCTACTGCTTTCTTTATCATTATGCTTCATTTCTTACGAAACGCCGCCAATGGAACCAAGCATAAAAAGTGGAGCTTTGCTACCAGTTGTTAAAAGACAACTTAATTGGACCATGGAAGATTTCAATTCTTTGTTGAGGGAGTAGGTATGGCGCACACTTACTATTTCTATGAGTTCCCTTTGGCAGGTCAATTAGGCAAAGGATCAAATTCTTGCGATATTTTTAACCTCACAAGGGAATTGGATAAGGTAAATTGCTGGAAATTGGACCGAAAATTTATAGGTGGTCAATTGATATTATTATTGTGTGGTGGCTATTATTAAATTTTTTTAAAGACAGAATGAGAGGAGTGGATTCACGTCGGAAGGTGAATAAGCTACTGATGTTGCCATGTTTAGGTTAAGAAAGTTTGATGGTGGAGATGAATTATTTTGGGAAGAAAGTGGAATTAATGTGGGAAATATTAAGAATATAGTGGACCCACATAAAAGTTATGATTGATCCACATAAAGTAAGGTTAATTTTTATTTAAAAAGGAAAAAACTTAATTTTTAGAGTTTCACGTGCTCAGACGTGAATACAAAACAAACTTTGCTATGTCAGTGTGAGGGTTCACGAGAACGTACTTCAATTGAAAAGAAGTGTCTAATTGATAATGGGATCAGTTGAGGCGTCTGTGTGGTTATTGTAGACGACTTAAACATGTTGTTTATGTATTTTTCCATTTGAATTTAATTTAGTTTTTAAAGAATAACAAATTGTGCATACCTATTTATCTAATTAGCTCTTTAGAATTTAATTGTTCCTATATTGAATAAACACAATGTTGTTGTTATTATCTATTGATATTGTTGAACTGACTTTTAATTAGCTAAATACTGAATAATCATTTTTTTCATTCTTTCTTATTGCTCTTCACTTAACAGTTTTTTTTATAAGATTGCTACATTGGTTCTTTGTTGTACTTCTTCCTTCGTGTAAAAATTATAAAATTATATGGTTGATAAAACTTCCAACTGTGCTTGTGAGTTGCTTTTAATACAAATAACTTTGGCAGGGGACTTCTGGTGCTTTTAGATTTCCTAAAGTTATGATAATCTCACACAGTCAATCTTTTCACCAAAGTAAATACACTTGTTAAGATCAAGCACCAAGAATCATTTATGGACAAAGATGTATGATGTAATTGAGTTACCTATTTGTCTGTTCTTATATATGGTCATGTTGTTAGATTAGCTACTTACTAGCAAGAGCTGTTGTTATTACTAAGTCATGATGGACGGTCATTTTGTATGATTATCTTTGTGGATGTAATTTCAAAGGAGCAAAATTCCATTTTCTCGAACAAATTCTGAATATGTATATTCAGAGTAATAGGCAGTCTTTGATGTTATCACTTTTATCAAGATGGAATTTTGTCTATGTGTTTATGAAGTTGTAGTTATTTAAAGTATGTGAGATTATATGTAATTTTAAATGTTGGGCCCGTGCTATGCACATGCAAACCTCATATAGTATAACTATAATCATGAAAGTGACTATCTTGACCACCACACATATCACACATATTCCATACATAAGATTGAGTTTGTGCACATAATTTGCTCTCATATTTATTTTCATAATTCTGTCACAGATGGTTTCTTTCATAATATATATGAGGATCAATAGTAGAATTACCAATACCTAAACTCTCATAATTCCAAGATGTCATGTTTCTCAAATCAACAAGTAGAATACAATAATTATTTTTTTTTTTTTAAAAAAAAAAAAGTTCAAATTTAAAATTTAGCAATATATACAACTACAACCACACTGTTAGTTCCCCGGCAATGACATCAAAATTTTATCACGCCCAACTCTAGTCCTAAAAAGGATAAGCGGTCACTACAAATATAATCCGGTCTAAAAGTCCGGAGCCTAATCCCACAGAGAACTAAGGTTTAACTACAACTGTTTACTATCACTAAGAAGATAAGTTCGAACAATTCTTAAGTTATAAATACTAAGATTCTTATGTCTAGCTAAATAACTAATAAATTAAATTAGTAATAAATAAATAGGGATACTAAGGGTTGTAGACAAGATTAAGGAGATCTAGAATTATGATTAACAATTTTCCCCACTATGTATCTACAATTTTGCTGAAATATTCTCTACAGATCGTGAGTACTTCGGGTGTCGTAGTTCTCTCTCGAGCAATTACCATAATTTACTAGACATATTCTCTCGAACGACGCTAGCTGTCACTAGTTCATCGCTCACTACGATCACACCAAGGTTTCGTTATCTCTAATCCCGATTTTAAACTCTTCGTATTGATCTCTCACATACGTTAGGAGTGATGTTGTTCAACAACTACCTAAATGCGTACCATCTCATAAGCAATACACACTAAATAGGCACAATGAATTGATGGCCATTCAATATATAACAACAAACACGTAGTTGAACAAGTAGCGAAATTTAATGGCTCAATTATATAAGAACATAATAAGGATTTATCCTACAAAAAGTTCCATCAAAACCCTAGTTAACAAATTAGCTATTCATAGTCATGCTAACAATCATGATAATAATTAAAAGCATCAAAATACAGATTAAGAAAGAGCGGAAGAGAAAACTCTTGTGATTCGTTGCTACTAAGTGTTATTGTTACCTTTTGCCTCTCCAATAATGTCTCTCCTCAAAAACTAACGTTAAGAGGTATTTATAGGGTTGGGCCGATGTCTACATGTCCAAATATAGTGGGGAAATAAAATCGGCTCAGATAGCATCGTCGGCGCGAGGCACTATCAGAGGCACCAACATTTCTGTGCGAGGCACTGTCAGGGGCGCCAATGTTTCTGCGTGAGGCAGTGTCAGGGGGGCCAATGACAGTGCCATGGACAAGGCCTTGCACTGTCTATGGCCATGACTTTTCATTGCCATGCACGTCTTCTTTTATTGCTCCATTTTGTAGTTCTGAGGTACCATTTCGTGCAACTTTTCATCAATTCATGTCCAAGCATTCCTTCACGTGAAATAAGCTCTATTAAGCTCATGTCGCACAAATTAGCGTCCAAACAACAAGAATGTAAGGTAAATAACGTCAAAATATATAAAATTATAGCACGGCATCGTATACCTAGGGCTCGAAGCAGGACCTCTAATTTAAGATGAAAAAAAATACTAATTATTCCACCACAATCTTATACACCAACTACTTTCTCAATTTAAATCTTGAATATGAGGTACTCTGCTCTCGGATTTGAGTATGTTGATGTGAAAATGTGAGAATATTTTTTCAAAAATCTATCTCTACCTTTTTAAAATAAGACCTTCCTCACCACCGGCCCCTGCTTTTATTTCTCTAATTTCACCTGATCTTTTTGTTTATTATCATAGGACACGAAAAGACCTATGCCACTTACTGAACGAATATGAGTTTCGACTTTCGAGTAGTGGGTTGGCAACATATTGTTGGTAAGAAGTTAGTCAAAGAGAAGATTTCACTTTACCAACTTCTTGTGACCATTTTGCATGAGTTAGGTTAGGTATGATTATCTTCAATAATTCATTCATCCCTCACTCTGGATTGTTGAAGCATCCTCAGGATATGACAAAACCCTGGCAATGATTTATTTCAATTAATATTAATTTTCTAACAGAAACCTAGGGATATCGGAAAAATAGCAGTACTATATAGGTAAAAATAGGTGTTTACACTTGGCCAATAAATAAATAATGTATATCACTTTATTTAATTATAATTATTAATATCTATTAATTAATAATATGAAAAATACTTAAGATCTTGCTATCTCACTTGTGCTCTTAAAGATAACGTCGATTAATTAGGAGAAATTCTTTCACGTTTTTTGTCAACAACTTAAAGATTTTCAGTTTAGTATATTAACTTAAAGAGTAATAAATAGAATGATATATATATCTGCAAGCAAAACTTGTCTACCCATTACACTCTCTGTTGAAATTACACCTTTGATTTTCCAATGGAAAATAAAAGTATGAGAACACAGGACTTTGGAATCAAGACAGAGAAGTACGATAAGAAATAAAAGAGAGACAATGCTGATGGCACCCTAATTATACTAAAGGATATTATACAAATATAATTATATAACATTGTATAAGTGTGTATAAACAACAATTCTACAACATTTACACTAGAAATTCTTTTTACACAATAGATACAAAATGGAATATCTCATGTAAGATTTAAAAATATGGGCTTATTTTTGTTGCGAGATTAGGCGACTGGCATACGATATAATTTTTTTCAAAATTGAGAATTTCATATACTTTATGGCTGTTACAAACAAAGATCATTTTTTTCTATTTCAAATAAATGTTGGTCCAATTTTCTTGAGGAAAGGTGTAAAGGGCTTTGATTATGGAATGCTTTTAGCATCAACGTGCACAATTAAAATAATTGAAAGGATAAAATAACGAATCTTGAGATATACATTGAAATTACAATAAAATTATAGGGTGGGTAGGGTACACTAGAAGGTTAGTAGGGGCCAAAGTGTCACTCCAAAGACGTAAAATGCCTTTTTGAGTTTTAAAAAAAGTTAATCTTTGTTACTAGTTGTTAGTCACTTTCTTTATATACTTCTCTAGGGCCTAGGCAATTAGCATTTGCCTTTCCACTCCCAAATTAGAGCCAACTTTGGACCTAAAAACTTGCCTTTCTGCTTTAACAAAGAATAAGATTAGAGTGGTCATCTTTCACATAGCAAGTTTACGAAAACAAAAAATAGTTTAATTAGGGCCAAGCCATAGTTGCAGGAGGTAGCTAAATTTGAACTCGTATGGTTAAAATAGTGATTTCTTGGCCAGCGGCGAAACCAGGAATTTCATCTAGGGTGTTCAAACTTGAAATAAGTAAAAGGTTTCCGATAAAGGATGTTTAATATATGTTATATACCATTAAAATCTAATATTTTACTGATATATATAGTGTAATTTTTCGACGAAGGGTGACCAATTCCAACTTAGGCTACATACGTTCGCCCCTGCTCTTGGCATATTTAAAAATTTTCTCTCGTTCTCGCTCGTAATCTGATATTCACATTGGTGGCCGACTAAGTTCAAATTCACACCAGAAAGTCCTATATTGAGGTGGAAGTGGGATAAAATACATTCTAACAAGGTCGACTTCATACCCGGGAGTTCGAACATAAGACATCTTATTAAGGATACATGGGTACTTTCCATTCCATTACAAATATTTATTGGTTTCTTATGAAACTTTTGCACCATGGTATACACTATACATTACAAAGTAGTATAATAGCGTTGATTTAATTTCTTCAATTATTTGCTGGTATAATCTTTCACATCCCTATTTCATGGAATAATATGATTGACCAAACATATTCATATTGATGCCTTATCCTTGAAAGGTATCCTTTTCTTTCTTTTTCGTTCCTAATAATTAAAAATCAATGGCCACATTAGCATGCTATTTTTCTCAAGGAATTTATGTTGGATTGCATGTTATTATACATTTGGAATTGTAAGACTTCTAAAGGGTAGTTTGAATTCAAAAGCTGGGCCTTCTAAGATATCAAACATTCTATCTTGTATGTCACATCCATTAATTACAGCCCTATTTAATTATTGAGACTTTATACATTACCTAGATATGAGATCTTTAGAATCCGATATAATTAATAATGTTATGACAGTTTTGACAACACTAAGTTAAACATTGAATACTTAACAGGCAAAAATCTGAATTACATTTGTAAAATATAGTAATTATAGAATTTTACTTTCGTAATTATTAAAAGCGGAGGATATGTAAATCAAAGTTTTCCGCAAATTAGACATAAAGAGATAATCTAAAAGTCTAATCTCAGAAGGGAATAATAAATCTTGAGGATCATTATTGGTGACAAATGACATGACAGGTAAAGGTATTCGCACGAAAGAGAAATGAAGTTTCTTCCTTGAGGCGAAAACACTAGATAACTTATTTTTATCTTACTAAAATTTTGATAGGTAGAATTACCCGATATACATGTGCTACAAGTAGATAACAAACAATGACATATGCAGAAAGTTTTCTAAGCGATGTCAATATTTAAAGAAATTAAAACAAATTATTGTAATGGCAAGCGGTGTCATTTTTTTATTTATATTTATGCCTAATATTTTAAAGTTTTAGTTATTATTTATTTATACATTCATATTATGAAAATAGTTTAACAAAACGGTATTACGTGACACCACAAATAACATGGTGCCTACGACCTTGATAGCTAGTACCCATAAAATTAGATTAATTAGTCGATATGGACGCAGCTGGCCCGACACTTGATAAATAAAAATGAAAGAGGAAGGAAGTGATGAACTAGTGCGGGTTCTAGTTTGGACCCCGTGAAATTGACCCATCTATTTAGTCGGAATATTACTTTGCGCCAAACTGTCATGTCCAAAACTTCAAAACAGGTCCCCACTCTCCTCTTATCGAGCTATAAATTGTGCATACCAAGTTGTTGGCTGCCACCCTTATTTCATTTTCAGTTTTAAGCATCAATCCTTTTTCATACTTGAAGAGGAATTTTGGGGGTTTCTGGCTTTGATTCCTTTAACTTCTTATGTATGAAGTTGTGAAAACTTATTAAATTGGACGAAAATTAGTGGAAATACAAGGTTTGAAATCACTATATGTAATATACTATTTTACTTACTATTCTTTTCTGATAATATGTTTGTTTAATCTTAAAATTGGATAACAATTAAACTTATAATGTGAATTAAAGGATACATGATTTCATCTAATACCAATTGATAAATATGAAAATTAGTAATAGAAATTGACAATAAAGTAAAGCAAACCGATATTTGGAACGTAATTTAGCCCTCGAGCTAGAGTTCCCTCGAACCGATTAATACCAGAACAATTAAATAAAAAGCAAGCTGATGAACAAGAAAGTATAAGCGAGGAAGAATGTTATATTGCTTTGATATATGTGAATAATGTATCTTACAAATGATTAGAGTTCCCCGTTATATAGTAGAGGAATTTTACTTATGGTACAATTCTAATTACAGAAGGAAATCTCACGATTAGCTAAACAACCACTCTTGATTCGATCCATTCCGAGATTTTTCGCCATGATTGTCGAACAGTCACGGATATCTCGCCTTCTGTTATTACGTTATCTTCGGTCTTGATCGATGTCTACCTTGTTTGGTCTCGATCTCGACAGGTACCTCTAGTTCCGAACTCAGTACCTCATTCTCATGCCTCGGCCTGATCTACTACAGGGCCGACCTTCGATACATCTCCCTAGTCTCGATCAATCAGTAAAATCGAGTGAACCCAATTTTAACCGTATACAATGTTCGGAACTACCGTAAGTATATACATGTTTAAAACTTGTTTATTTATAATTATAGAGTTTGATCAAATTGTAATGAATATGCTCGCGACATACATAGTATGGTAGATCCACCCATTCTCTAATCTATGTTGTGAAAAATATTTTTTATAGAAATTTACATTTTTAGTCCATCAAATCTCGATAAATTTTGATTATGATCATTGTTAATTCCGATTCAGCACATTTAACATCCAATTGGTCTATGTACACTTTTTTGCCATTTGACTGTGAATCTTCACAAAATTAACACATTATTAAATGCTAAGTCATTTAGTTATTAATGTATTATGTTAACTTTGTTTTGTTATTTCATTTTAAGGTGATGCAGTTCTACAAATAGTCTAGATATTACATATGCCAAGCTAATTAGAGGTTAAATGTGCTTAACCAAACATTATAAGGACCAAAACAGAATATTTCTATAATTGAAGGGCCAAAATTCTCTGATTATCATACTGTAGATGCAAAACATGGAGAGAAAAATAAAGAACAATTTTTATGATTTCTATATATCAAGTTCATGAGCACGAATTATTGCAAGTAAGGAATAAATTAATGACGACACATAAATACTGAATATTTACAATGTTTTCGAAGTTAAACAAAAGATAGGAATAAACTAGTCAAGCTTTAATTAATAATGTTTGATTAACTTCGATGCCTCATACACCTTTATTTTATTTATTATTATTATCTTTGTGCTAAAAGGAGGATTTCATTGATAATTAGGAACGAAGATACATAAGATGATTAAGGCAGTTTGCTAGGGATACAACAAGGTGCATGAGGGTAAGTAAGGGTGATGGGAGGGGGGGGGGGGGTTTTCAAAATACAGGTTTGGGCGAGAGCGTGTTTCTCCATTAGCTTTTTCAAATTGATACAA
>ML265440.1:97422-112790 GCA_005239495.1 Nicotiana undulata
GGGGGGGGGGGGGGGGGTCTTCAAAATACAGGATTGGGCGAGAGTGTGTTTCTACATTAGACTTTTCAAATTGATACATAAAAAAAACTCCATTACTCTCTCTCATTGTGAGGTTAAATTGATGGATGTTGAGCTCCTTGATCATTGACTTGGACAGAGGCATGGATCTCTAACTGGATTGACAACCAATTCATGTGCGTGCCAAAGAAGTACAATTCCTCCTGATTGGACCTGGGTTGCAACTTGGATTAAATCTCAGTAGTTGAACTCCATGAGAAGGTCAATGTGATTGGCCATTCTTGTTCCTGTGAGGTAGAGGATGGAGGAGTTGTTCCATGTGAGCAAAAGCCTGAAATTCCGGCAGAATTCGTGATTATGAGCTCCCCGGCAATTTCATAACATTATCTTCGCTAGTCCTTCATGTTGTGGGAATCTCTCTTCCGGAGCCAGTGAAAGTTCCAAGTGCATTAGCAAGTGAGGAGGATCGTATAAGGCTGCTGGTAGTAAGTTGTCTTGTAGGGTTCAGATCATGAGCATGCCACTTATTTGGTAATTACAGTTCATTATGAAGATATCAGATGCAGTCTTTTAAAAGAAAAATTCTTCAAACCAAAAGAAGACCTCTTTTTTCTCTTTTTTTTGGGAGGAGGGGGGGGGGGGGATCACATAAAATTTGGGATTTTGGTTATACGCAGTGTTCTAAAAGGCTTTTATGCAACTCGCCTCGGGGATCGACCCGGGACAGAGACTATCAAACGCCTTGAGATTCATGTGTGGAACTTAGTTCTGTGAGGCTTACACCCCCAAGGTCCCGACGATGCGCCCTAAACACGCTTAACGCTCAACGCTCGGTACTCGCCCAATATTTTCTATGCAAATCATGGTGTTGAATTCACAAATTTGCACTGTTGACTCTCAAAGTTCTTTAACAAATAAATGATTAAATATGAAATTGTGAATAAATCAAATAACGAAAAACATTACTTTATATTTTTATTAATTGAGAATATCATGAGCGTGATACTTATTCTAAAAATAGATAACCAAAATTTATATCTTGACTTGATAGATCTTCACGTCTTAGTTCTATATCTCTCGCAATTATCATACATTTCTTATTTTACTATTTAAAAGTAAATTTATATACTCACGAAGGACTATTATTTTAAATTACATTGTTGATAAAATTTATTGTATTTACTTTTAAAGATGTAAAATATGCCCTTTGATAATATTTTTTAAGAAATTATATTTTTAGCTATTTGAAAGTCAAGAGGTCGGAGTTAATTTATAATTCATATAGCTTTAACAATATTGTATTATTTATACTTGTATAAGATGCTAAATATCTTATTTTGTAGGAGTTTCTTTAATGTTTTTCAGTTTTCTTGAACTTTTAATATATATTTTATATTTTTATTATGTTATAATACTATAGTATTAATTCATAAATTTAAAAATTAAAGATTCGTGGGGGATTACGCCCCATGTCTCGAGGCTTCGCCTCGCTCCGTATTAAGTGAAATGCCCGCCTCACGCCCTCACATTTTACGACTTGTTTTTACAGCTTGTTTGAATAGTTGTTACTTAAATTTTATTGTATCGTATTGTTAAATCCGTCGTTATGAAACAATGAAATGTGCCACTGTAATGACCCGGCCGGTCGTTCGGAGAGGTATAGCCTCGTTTCCCCAATTTCTGCCTCTTTATGTGTTATTCGGCTATATTGTATGGTATCAGGTTGGTTGGTTGGGGTCCAAAGTGATTTTGGAGTGGAATGAGACACTTACTCTCTTATTAGAAAATTAAGTTGGAAAAGTCAACTAGATGTTGACTTAGGAGTAAACGATCTCAAATTAGGAGTTTTATGGTTCAGATAGCTCTGTTAGGTAATTTTAGACTTAGGAGCGTGTTTGAAATGTAATTTGGAGGTTCGTGGTAGAATTAGGCATGAATTGGCAAAATTGGAAATTTGGTGATTTCTCGTCGGCAGTGAAAAATGTGATATCAAAGTCGTAATGGAATTCCGGGAGTTGGAATAGGTTTGTAGTGTCATTTGTGACGTGTGTGCAAAATTTGAGGTTATTCGGACGAGGTTTGGTAGGTTTCGGTGTCATTTGCGGAAATTGTAAGTTTAGAAATTCTTAGGCTTGAATCCGAAGTTGATTCGATGCTTTGATGTTGTTTTGAGTGTTCCAAAGTCTCTACCTAGTTCGTATGTTGGTACGTGACCTGTTGGTCTTAATGGTTGAGGTCCCGAGGCCCTCGGGTGTGTTTCAGATGGTTAGCGGATGGGTTTTATGGTTGAAGAGCTGCTGAAAAACCTGCGGGTGTTCCGCAGGTGCGAAGGTCGCAGGTGCGGAATGGGGTTGCGGATGCAGAAGTTTGGAAGGCTGGGCTTTGAGCGCAGGTGCGAGGGAAGAGTCGCAGGTGCAGAAGCTGGGTGGATAAGTGATTTCCGCAGGTGCGGCGCATGGACTGCAGGTGTGGTCGCGCAAATGCGAAAAAATGGGCCGCAAGTGCGAGATGCCTGGGCAGAAGGTATATAAGGAACACCTCGCGAATTTTTGGTTATTCTTCACGCTTTCTATTCAGATTTGGAGATGTTTGTAGAGTTTTGAATAGGGAATCAATGGGGTTTTCTTGATGTAAGTTATTTGAGCTTAAAACTCGTTATTATGGTAATTTTCAGTTGTTTAAGCATGTAATTAGTATAAATTAGGGATGGAATTGAGGGGATTAGGGCTTGGTAATTAGAGAGTTTGGTTTGGGGATTTGAGGGGTCAAACGAGGTCGGATTTTGATAAATTTGATATGGTTGGACTCGTGAATGAATGAGCTATCTAGTTTTGTAATTTTTGTCGGATTTCAAGACGTGGGCCTGGGGGCCGGGTTTGAGCCGAATTCAGGATTTTTGGTCTAATTAGATACTTTTCATGTGAAATTCATTCCTTTAGCGTATATTGATGAAAATATACTGATTTTGGATAGATTTGGAGCATTTGGAGGCCGAGTCGAGAGGCAAGAGCATTGCGGGTTAGAGTTTTGTCCGGTTTGAGGTAAGTAACGATTTTAAATATAGTCATGAGGGTATGAAACCCCAGATTTCGTATTATTTTGTTGTATTGAGGTGACACACATGCTATGTCACGATCCCAAATCCTAACAGGCCGTGATGGCGCCTATCGTGGTACTAGGCTATCCAACCATCACCTTACTACGCGTTTATTCAATTATAACAGTTCACAATTTAATAATAAGCATGCAACCATAGCACAAATAATATAATTAAGTCTTAGCGTCCCCATAATATTCTAAACAACCTCCCAAGAACTGGAGTCAATAGTCATGAGAATCTATGAAAATAAATCTCTCTTCTAAAACTATAATATGTGTCTCTGAGTCAAATGCTAAAAACATAATAAGAAAGGGAAGTGGAGAAGCTGTGGACGCTGGACAGCTACCTCGAAATCCCATAAACAACTGCTAACGGACTGAGACAGCTACTGCTCCGAACCGTCACCTGAATCTGTGCACAGAGGCACAGGGAGTCTTTATGAGTACGCCAACTCAGTAGTAATGAAAATAAATCACAGTCTGAGTAATATAAACACACAGAACATGTACACAATTCCACAAACCAGTAAAACACCAAGTCACCANNGCCCCTCGGGCCAAAATTATTTATCGTAACCATTGCCCATCAGGCATCCTCACCATCACTCAATATCAGCCAATCAGGCATCCTCACAGTCACTCAGTATCAGCCCATCAGACATCCTCACAGTCACTCAGTAACAACCCATCAGGCATCCTCACAGTCACTTAGTAACAGCCCATCAGGCATCCTCGCAATCACTCAGCATAAGCCTCACGGGCATCACTCAATCGGTACCGGCGCTCACTGGGGTGTGTATAGACTCCGGAGGGGCTCCTACAGCCCAAGCGCTATATAACAAGCCGCATCACGGCATAAATCATCACAACATAAGCCCGCAGCCTCACTCAGTCAGACACTCTCAATTTGCCCGTCAAGCCATAAATATACCGGGTTCTCGACCCAAAATCAGTGTTTCATTTTTCAATAAATAGTATCAAAATACTCTGAGTGTCAAAACAATTTATCAGAAAAAGACTGAGTGAAAAATCATAACATATCAGTGAGGAAAATATAGTAAACACAGTCCCCAAGGGGTAAACAGATCGACACTAGGCCCCAAACATGGCTTACAGCCCAAAACATATCATAATATATAAATACTATTTAAGCAAAGGCTTAAAAGTCGGTTTAGCAACTCAATAGTCGCCTATTTACGGAAAATATCTCCAAAGTTCCAACCTTTTTTATTTTAAACCCGTGAAAGGGTGCATAGTCCGGGGTTTTATACCCTAAAGACAGAATTTAAAGACATTACTTACCTCAAAACTAACCCGGAATTATTCCGCAATGTGCGTGCCTCTCGAATCAACCTCCGAAGGATCCAAATCTACCAAGTTAAGATTTTTATCATCAATATATTCTTAAGGAACAATTTTCAATTGAAAAATATCGAAACTAACCCAAAAATCCGAAATCGGTCAAAACCCGACCCCCGGGACCGCGTCTCGAAAGTCAGAAATTTTTATACAAAAGTGTTTTTAGTTCTCTCACGAGTCCGTGCATATAAAGAACACCAAAATCGGAGTTCGTTTGACCCCTCAAATCGACCCCTAAAGGTCTCTTAATCTAAAGCCCTAAAACCCAATTTTTCTACTGATTTTCATGAATTAAACACTGATATTTTGATCCTTAATCACATAAAATCGAGTTTTAGTGTCCGAAATCCTTACCTCAATGAAGAACAATGATTTCCTCTCTTAAAAATCGCCTCAAAAGCTTCTTCCCGTTCAAAAATTGGAAGAAACCTCGGACTGCTCGTTATATATATACTTTTCACGCATTTTATTGCTCCCAATGGATTTCTTGGGAAATTATAATCAATTTAGGCTTTTGAATCACTCAATTTGACCTTATAATGAAGGAGATATGTAGGTTTTAAGAATTTCAAATAGTGCAGGTTTTTAATACGCAGTCAGGGGCAATTTCGTTATTAACCTGAAAGATCTGGCAACCTTGGCAAAATAGCCATAAAATCCTCATACGATGTCCAAATTTGACGATTCTTTTTGCTACGGGTCCGTAATTACGATACAGATCTAATACGTCATTCAAATCAGTAATCGGAGCTCATTTTGTTTAATATAATATCATTTATGCTTGAAGAAATGACGCCGAAGCATAAGGAAAACGAGCACAACGCAGCCCAAACCTATCGAAAACTCACCCGAGCTCCTTGGGACGCCACACGAACATTCTAACAAGTCCCATTACATAACTTGAATTTAGTCAAACCTTCGGGACACCCAAAACAACACCAAAACACCATATCTACGTCGAATTCAAGCCTAAGAACTTTGAAATTTCTAAAATCCACCAACGATGCCGAAATCATCCAAAACAACTCTGATTGACCTGAAATTTTGCAAACATATCCAAAATGACATTACAAACCTGTTCCAACTGTCGGAATTCCATTCCGACCACGATAACCTATTTTCCACTGCCGACCGGAATCGGTAAAAACTAACTTTCGCCAATTCAAGCCTAATTATACACCGGACATCACAAAATTATTCTGAACACACTCCTAAGTCCCAAATCACCTAACGAAGCTATTCGAGCCATAAAATCTGCATTCCGAGGTTGTTTACCAATAAGTCAACTTTCAGTTGACTTTTTCCCATTTTAAGGCTATTTTTAAAGGCTAAATGGCTTAACTCTCGCTACAACCATTCGATTTCAAGCCTACCAACTCTAATACATCAAATATAGTATAATCATTCTATAACAAGTCAATAGCAACAATTATAATGTAGGTTCTACGTAACGACAGACCAGGTTGTTACATGCTAGGTGACAGACGTGTGGGCGTACACCGTTGGGGATTGTGACTTGGTTCGTCCTGTAGCAACTGTAGAGTTAAATATTTTCTTTGAAACCATATAATATCTATGTGTTTTAGAACGAATTCCTATAACTTGGCCTGAATGCCATGTTTGGACCTCGTGCGAGTACTGTTTGGACCCTCAGGGGCATTTTCTTACTATACTCTGTTTGATGCATATAAATGTTGTTTTGGGCTGAGTTCCCTAATTGTACTGAAATGCCTGAGTGGCTTTTGAGGTTTATGACTGAGTGAGGCTGAGGGCCTAATTTGTGAGGATATTATATGGGATCGGGCTGCATGCCGTATCATATTTATTATAGGCCGAGAGCTTGAGTGATTTGATGCCATAGTTTGGATTGATTTAGCGCCTGGGCTGAAGGAGACCCTCCGGAGTCTGTACACACCCCCAGTGAGCGCATGTTCCTATTGTGTGCGAGTACCGAGTGCTGAGTGACTGGGAGGCATGAGTGATGGTGAGGTATGCCCGGGGGCTTTTTATAAGTGATTGTGAGGCTTGCCCGAGGGGCTGTCTATGAGTAATATTTTGCCCGAGGGACTGTCTATGACTTCATTATTTCACTCTATTTTTCATTGAGCCTCCACTAAAATTGTTGAAAAATATCTATAAGTGACTTTTCACCGAAACTGGATTTTACGAGATGTTTTGACTCAAACACTGATTTGAAAGCATGTTGTTTCACCGAGATTTCATATTATGATCTTTATGTGCTTTTTTTCTGCTCGTCACTGCTGCTCAACCTTTATTTATGGTTGTTACTTACTGAGTTGGTGTACTCACGTTACTCCCTGTATCTTGTGTTCTTATTCAAGTGTTACTGGATGTTCAAGCGAGTATTGATTCATCCTTCGCGGGTCTTTGGGGTTAGCAAGGTAGCTGCATGGCGATCACAACCTTCCTCTTCTCCCTCTTATCTTCCTATAGCTATTTTATTGGATTTTCCAGATTGTATTGGTCTTAGTATTATCAGACATGTATCGTAGATGCTCATGACTAGTGACACTCGATGTCAGGCTTTTATTTCCGCATTTTTCTTTGTTTTGGTTTTCTTACGAAAGATTTATGGTTAACTAGCTTGAATGTAGATTTTTGAAATGAACTATTACGTGTTTTGGGTAATAAGTCGGCTAGCTTAGTACCACGATAGGCGTCATCACGACTTGGCAGTTTGGGTCGTGACGACCACTTTATGTAACGACCGATTTGGTGTGGTTGCGTCATTATCTTGTCCTTTTCTCTCATCTTACTCTTAACTACAACAACAACAACTACCCAGTAAAGTCCCACAAAGTGGGGTCTGGGGAGGGTAATCTGTATGCAGGCCTTACCCCCACCCCGAAAGGGAAGAGAAATCTCACCCTTAACTATTATTAAATATTTTATTTCATCATTTACCCTACCTTTTTATATAATAAATTTACTCCGTATCATAATTTTTCTTTATAATATTGCAAATTTATTCTTCATATTGATGGTGTATAATATCATGAAATAACGGCAAACGATACATCTATGTAAACATTGTATTCATCAAACGATACAATACCGTACAATACAATATAATATGATACATTATGAAACGATATGTAACAACCATACAAACATGCTATTAAAACACTGGTTATACGTACAGATCACAGTGTATGAGACGTTTATACTTTATGTAATTTTGCCAGGCATAACAAAGAATTTACTATTTGTTAATCTTAGTCTGACGAATTCATACTCTCTATATAAAGCTATATATAGTTTGGTTTCGAGCGACTTAGGCCTTATTTGATTTTTTTTAAGATTAAGACGTTTGAATTTGGATACACATCTGAATATCAAGATGTGTATTAAGATTATGACATTTGAATCTGAATACATAGCTGAATATTAAGATGTGTATTAGGATCTGAATACTAAAATGATTAAGACTGTTTGATTTTTAACATCTGAATGTGTAAGATTTATCTTTATTTGAAAATTAATAAACATAAAATTCAAATGAAATACCAATAGTTGTTGGTGGTGATGGCTAACGGGTGAATACCGACTAGAGGCGGTGGTTGGTGGTAGTTTTGATTGATGGTGGTAGTTGTATTAGTAAAAAAAATATTACACGTGGAATTAATCAAGTGGTTGACATGGCAAGCCACGTGGATCAATGGAAGAACGACAGCTGGAGGAAACTTAGAAAGAGATACGAAGCAAGTAGATACGAGATAAACACCCACGAGATGACTAGAAACGGGCGCTCGAGTCTATTCAAAGAGTTGAAGAGACACGGTCAATATGAAGCAGGGCAGAAAAGACGGCAGATTCATAGATCTTCAATCAATGAGTTCAAACGTTACATAATCTTCACGAAAGTGTTACGATTACCTATTATAACGTTTCATTAATGACATAAATACTCATTAATGCTCAATCATAAAGAGGAGTAGACGCTGTACTTGAAACTCCCTATAAAAGGGAAAGAAATATTATTTGTATGGATACGTTCTGATTATTATTGGAATATACTTTACATTCTTGTGCTCTCTACTATTTTCTTTTCTACTCTAAGTTCTTATTTCCTTTATTGTTTAAGCTAATTTTCTTGATTATCAGTAGACCGAGTACTTCTTAAAATAAGATTTGACTAAGAATCCGATTCTTTGGTTAAACAAATTGGTTTGTTACCGGGAATCTAATAATCCTTTATTACTTTCCAAATTATTCTTACCAAATCATGTCAAACGTCAACGACAACAACCAACATGCAATAGGAACCCTAATTCCATCGCCTCAAGGAACCCCACGTGGTTCAAGGGAACCAACCCCAGAAATATCCACAACTCAAAAAAATGACCATCTTGGGAATGAGCAAACATGAGAGCAAGATGATGTGAAGCAAATAACTGTTGAATATGTGAATGAAGCTCTTCAGGATTTCTTGAGGGAGATACCAACTATACCGCTAACACCTCCTCCAAATAATACTGCAACTGTGGAAAATCCACACTCAAGACTGTCTAATTTTGGAAGTGGAGGCACTCCTAACGAATCACTCGAAGGGAGACCAGGTATGACTAGTAATTCTGATTTGCAATCTTTAATACTAACCTTGCAGAAACAGGTGAAGGAACAAAACGACCGTATTGAAAAAATACCTAGCGTACCACCTGTCATCAAGGGGATTGATATTGACAATATTCTCAACAACCATGGAAGACAAGTGATGCACCATTACCGATTTCCCAAAAATTCAAAATGCCCGATATACCAAAATATGATGGGACAACTGATCCACGTGACTATGCCACTGCATTCACCACAGGAGTAAAAGGCAATGACTTAACCAAGCAGGAGATCGAATACGTGCTGATCAAAACATTTGGGGAGACTCTTACCAAAGGAGCACTAACGTGGTATTCTCTCTTACCTGAAAACTCTATTGACTCTTTTGTTGAGCTTGCAGATTCATTCATAAAAGCATATTCGGGTGCACAAAAAGTAGAAAAGAGAATGGAAGACATATTCAAGGTAAAACAGGGAGATACAGAGTTTATTCGAGAATTTGTAGACAGATTCCAACGAGAAAGGATGTTGTTACCTAGAGTACCTGACAACTGGGCAGCTATGGCATTTGCGAGCAATTTGAACGATAAAAGCTCTGAAGCTACGAGGAGGCTCAAAGAGAGCTTGCGAGAATTCTAAGCCACAACGTGGAATGATGCTTATAACATGTACAATACCAAATTACGAATCGAAGAGGATACAATAGCTCAATATAGAGTAGAAGAAAAAACGAGTTCAAGGAGATCAGAACCAGAAAAGAGAACTGGTAAAAATAGGTACGAGCCATACATGGGACCTTCAAGACGGGAAGCTCGTCCCAAATTTGAAAACGCACAGCCTGATCACAGACCATCAAATAGAGACTCAAGTTCATCATCATCAAGATTCAGAAAAGATCGAGATGAATGTAATAGAGGTAATAACACAAATGCAAGAATTGGAGGCTATAACTTCAATGTAAGTACTTCCGAGCTAATTGTTGTTCTGAGAAACATGGGATATAAAGTTCGATGGCCCAAAGAGATGAGATAAAATCCAAACAGAAGGAACCCATACTTCTGGTGTGAATTCCACAATGATCACGGGCACATAACATCTGACTGCAGATTATTACAAGGTGAGGTAGAACATTTATTGAAACATAGCTATCTAACAGAGTTGTTTAGTGAAAAAGGCAAGCATGCATATATGAAGAACAGACAGGAGCCCCCAAAACCACCATCTCCAAAGAGAACAGTAAATGTGATAAATGGCGAAGAAGAGGTTAATGGCGTAACCTATATTGCAACAATAAAGATGACAAAGTTCACAATAACTCACGAGAAGCGAACTTGTGAAACCTTAGAAGACAATAACATAAAATTTGACGATACAGATGCTGATGGGTTACTGGTTCCTCACAACGATGCACTGGTAATGTCCTTACTTATACATGACACTAATGTGAAATGAGTCTTGATTAATCCTGGTAGCTCAGTTAATATTATTCTATTGAGAGTCGTGGAAGAGATGCTGATGGGAGATCGTGTAATACCAAAAGCGTGTTCCCTATATGGATTCGATAACTCTACTAAAAGGAGAAATTGAGTTAAGCACTTACGCAGAAGGGGTCATCAAAGAAACAAAATTTCAAGTCATTGATACAAATATGACTTATAATGTAATTATGGGAAGGCCATGGATTCCTGACATGGACGCGGTACCGTCCACACTACATCAGGTTATCAAATTTCCTTCAAAATGAGGTATTCAGCAGATTCAAGGAGATCAACAAATTTCGAGGAATATCAACTCAGTGATACACTCGAATAAAAACGATGCGGAAATAGAACTAAAAGACGCATGAGCAGCTCAAACATATGCGGGAGCAAATGACAAAGATACGGTAAATCAAATCTCAACGGAGGTTGCATCAAAACAGACGGACGTGGATTCCAGGCGAGATGTTATTCAAGAGCCAGAAGAAAATTAAAACATAAAAACAACGACTAAGGAACTCGAAGCTGTTCCATTATTAGAGCAAAGTCCAGAACAAAGAATTCATATCTTAGTAAGGCTAAACCCAGTCAGAAGAGGTAAGTTGATTGAATATTTAAAATCTAACTCAGATTGTTTTGCATGGTCCCCTTCAGATATGACAGGTATATCTACAGAAGTGATGACTCATAAATTGTATGAAGACCCATCATTCGTACCTGTCAGACAAAAGAAGAGGAAGTAAGGACCATTCAAAAATCAAGTGATCGATGAAGAGGTACAGAAACTCTTAAAAATAGGTTCAATACACGAGGTAAAATATCCCAATTGGTTAGCTAATACTGTGGCAGTACCTAAAAAGAATGATAAATGGAGAGTTTGTGTAGATTACACTGATTTAACAAAGCATGTCCAAATGATTCATTTCCTTTACCTCATATAGATCAAATGGTTTATGCTACCGCATGTCACGAATTATTAAGCTTTCTAGATGCATATTCTGGTTATAATCAGGTAACAATGGACCCCTCAGACGAGGAAAAAACTTCCTTTATTACAATCAGGGGGACTTATTGTTACAAAGTCATGCCCTTTGGCTTGAAAAATGCTGGAGCCACGTACCAAAGGCTGGTGACCAAGATGTTCCAAGAACATATGGGGAAGACAATTGAAGTATACATCGATGATATGTTGGTCAAGTCAACACAAGCCGAAGACCATTTCCAACATCTTTTAACGACATTCGAGATCCTCCGCAGGTATAATATGAAACTAAACCCAGAGAAATGCGCCCTTAGCATTGAATCAGGTAAGTTTTTGGGTTTTCTCGTATCTAATAGAGGCATTGAAGTAAATCCTGCTCAAATTAAAGCTATTGAAGAAATACCTGATGTGCTCACAAGTAAAAAAGAGGTTCAAAGATTGACAGGTAGAATTGCAGCTTTAGGAAGATTCATTTTCGAGATCATCAAAGAAGAGTTTTAAATTCTTTTTAGTGTTAAAGAAGAAGAATCAGTTCGAATGGACTGAAGAATGCTAACAAGCCCTCAAAAATTTGAAGGCTTATATATCAAATCCTCCCTTATTATCCAAGCCAAGGGATGGAGAAAGACTGTACGTCTATCTTGCTGTTGCAGAAGTAGTTGTAAGTGCAGTCTTAGTAAGGGAAGACAAAGGTAAGCAATTTTCCATTTATTATGTAAGTAAATCCTTACTGGATGCTGAAACTAGATACCCTCATCTAGAAAAGCTAACTTTAGCCTTGGTCATGGTAGCTAGGAAATTAAGACCATATTTTCAATGTCATCCAATTTCTGTCGTAACTTCATATCCCTTAAGAAATATTCTACATAAACAATAGTTGTCAAGCAGATTAGCCAAGTGGACAATAGAATTAAGTGAATATGATATTGTCTATCAACCTAGGACAACAATAAAATCTCGGGTTTTAGAAGATTTTGTAGCAGATTTTAATACAAATCTAATTCCTAAAGTAAAAAAGGAATTACAGATTTTTACTGGAGCTAATCCAGGAACATGGACTTTATTTACTGAAGGTTCTTCTAATGTCAAAGGAGCCGGTTTGGGAATCTTGATACCACCTTCAGGTGAAACGATAAGACAAGCGATTAAATGTTATCCTGTTATTAACAAGGAAGCAGAGAATGAAGTTGTCATTGCAGGTCTGGAACTAGCACGAGAACTCTCTATAGAGAAAATCGTGATCAAGAGTGACTCTCAACTGGTGGAAATTAGATGTAGGGGACTTACACCACTAGAGAGATTCGAATGCAGCAATATCTGGAAAGGCACGAGACCTGGTCAGGCAGTTCCAATCGTGGAAGATCGTGCAAACACCGAGAGAGGAAAACGTAGAAGCAGATACGTTAGCTAACCTTTCTTCGGTAGCAGATGTAATAAGTGAAGAAAATGCTATTGCAATATATTTATTTCATTCAACACTCTGTCAGGATAAACACGAGGTAACATTCAATAATTTACCCTAGGATTGGAGAAACGAAATTGTAAAGTTTTTGCAGTATGGGATCGTACCTAAAGATAAGAAAGAGTCTCAATCACTTCGATGGGAAGACGCTAGGTACTGTCTGATTCGAGACAATTTATATCGCAAAATGTTTGGTGGTCCTTTAGCAAGGTGCCTCGGACCTAAACAAACTGAGTATGTGATGAAAGAAGTGCATGAAGGACATTCCGAAAATCACGCAGGTGGAAGGTCTCTAGTTAAGACACTAATCAGAGCAGGGTACTACTGGCCTAAAATGGAGGAAGTTGTGGAAACGTTTGTAGCCAAATGCAATAAATGTCAACTCTATGCTAACAATATGCATCGACCCGCATAATCATTACATCCAGTTATATCCCCGTGGCCATTTATGAAGTGGGGAATGTATATAGTAGGATCCTTACCACAAGCCAAAGGAAAGGTACGGTTTTTACTAGTACTAATAGATTATTTTTCAAAATGGGTAGAAAAAGGTGCTTTCAAATAGGTACGAGAGAAAGAGGTGGAGAATTTCATTTGGCAAAATATCATATGTCACTTTGGAGTTCCAAAAGAGATCGTATGTGATAATGGCCTGCAATTTATAGGCTCGCAAATCACAGAATTTTTCCAAAGTTGGCAAATCAAACGTATCACCTCTTCACCTTATCACCCCGTGGCTAATGGGCAAGCTGAGTCAACAAATAAGATCATCATCAATAATTTGAAAAAAGAGACTAGAGAAGTCAAAAGGAAGTTGGCCTGTAGAGCTACCAGGAGTGTTATGGGCTTATAGAACTACGACAATAACAGCCACGGGTGAGACTCCATTCGCACTTGTCTACGGTTCAGAGGCTCTAATACCAGTAGAAATTGGTGAACCAAGCACGAGATTCACATTAGCAACAGAAGAGTCAAACAATGACTAACTAAGAACAAATCTAGATTTACTTGAGCAAAGGAGGGATGCCGCTTTAATTCGCATGGCAGCAAAAAAGCAAATTATAGAGTGGTAGCTGGTGCAGTAAAGTTACTACAACAGAAAATCTCACCTCAGGTTTTTCAAGATTGGGGACTTTGTTCTCAAAAATGTTTTCCAATCAACAAACGTTGCTGGTGCAGTAAAGTTAAATCCAAATTGGGAAGGACCCTATAAAGTGCGAGACATTGTTGGAAAAGATGCTTATGAGTTAGAAACCATGGATGGCAAGGTCTTACCATCGAGTTGGAATGTTGTTCATTTAAAGAAGTACTATTTCTAAGCAAAGGAAGTACCCACGGTCAGGTATTATTTACATACGTTTTTATTTAGTACAGTTAAAATTATACTAACAATTTTAGATGATATGCAAAAAACTAACCCATACTAAATGATGATATTAGACATGCAAAGACACGCGGAAGTAACTTAATTCCCGGTATAGGGTTACAACGTTTCTGATGGAAATTTTAAACGGTTATGCAGTCATCATCTAAACTATATACCTTCGAGTCCGGTATGTTTTTCCTTTTCAAGAAAAGGACCGCAAGGAAGTAACAGTCAAATGCTCGAGATTTCATACTTCAAAGCTCAAACACTTGGGGGACTATATAATATGGAAGGCAAAGAAGACTAGAAAAAGTCAGAATTCAAGCATGAGGTCTACTTTACCTAACAAATCGAAAGTTAAGAGCGAAGTCAATAGCCAAAAATTCAAGCCTGATTCAGTAACCTACAAAGAACATACACGTGGATATAAAAGAATGCTTAGGTTAAAGGCATTATTTAGTCACGAGTTATTATTTATACCCTTGTATTTATTCAAATCCGTTGTAAATAAAACAGTTACGAAAGAGTCATAGATGACACTCGAACACGTGTAAAGTATTACGAAAGTTTAAATAATACAAAAACTTTCTTCAAAATACTACTCAAAGAAACATGTGTATTCCTATTTCTTTTTCGTATATTTACACCATTATGAAGTTGAGACGTCTTCTTCTTTAAGTGTCGTTTATAAAAAAGGCCCTCCTTTATAGATCGTGTTTGTTTAAAAAAGACACGAAAAATCAAAGCATTCTTATGCAAACATTAAGAGTAAGACGGGAACTCAAATCACACAAGTTGAGCCAAAAAACTTGAAATTGATATTATACGATGGTTAAAACAAAGTATGAACTTAGTTTAAACCTATTTTGCTTTTACAAAATTGCCCCAAAACTGTCCTGAGGTCTTTCCAAAAACTTTACCCCCAAATGGGACCAGGGGTAAAACCACCAATTGTTTCACCACATAAAAAAAAAGAAGAGAAAACACAACAACACTTTCACTTTTCACTTGGGGGGGGGGGGGGGGGGG
>ML265440.1:112954-183684 GCA_005239495.1 Nicotiana undulata
GTTAACTTCATCAGAAGGAAGAGCAGCAGCAACTTCACCAGCTTTCAAGTCAAAGTTATCCTGGTCTACCTCCATTAATGTTTCAAGGCGGGTATTAAATAAGCCCAACTTACATCAACGACTGATTTATCTTCAAGAGCCTCGTAATCCTCCTGAGCTTGAGTGAGCATTTGAACAAGTTCCCTAGAGTAACCTCCTTCTGGTTCCATAAATCCTTTAAGCTTCTTATCTCCCCAGAAGCTTGGGAAAGTTGTTCAGCGAATGAAGATTCAAGGTAATTTTTGTCCTTGCCTGCCTTGTTTGATGAAGCATTCTCAATGGCCAACTCCGCTGCCATGACTCTTGCTTGCTGCTCCAAGTCATTCATCAACTGCTCTGTATGCACAATCCTTTTCATCATCTCTGTGCCAATGAGATTGATCTACACAAAAAGGATAATATGATTCGGGTAAAAGTTAAATTCCGAAAAGCAAAAACACACGATGTATACCTTCAAAGACGAGTGTACAACCTCATTCATCCATGTAAGAGAGCCGTGGCTTTCCAACTTCGACTTTTCAACAGGGCTGATCAAAGACTTTAGCCATACATCTGCGTGTCCTGATTTTATCAAAAGGCTACCTTTAACAGGAACCTCTATGGTAACTTGTCTCATCACCCCACTAGTAGAAGAACCGATTTCAACGTGAAAAGGCACGGTAGTAGGGGTCGTCGAAGGAGCCACGGGGGACACAATTGGGGAAGCAGAGATAGAAATAGGCACGGGTAATTGATGTTCCATTAGAGCAGATGCAGGAAAAATGGCAAGAGGCGCTTCCTCAGAAATTGAGCAAATGTGTTTTTCATTAAACCCTCGATAGAAAAGCTATTCGGCTGAATCAAGGATTGCAACAGGAGTTTCTTCATCAGAATTCACTAGGGTAGCATCATCAGGCTCAGGTACGGGAGTTAGAAATAACTCGTCTCCTTGCTCGTGGCCTTCGCACCAACGATCCTTCCTCTTGCTCTTCTTCATTTTTAACATTCTGAGTCCTATCTACCTTCCTTCTTGACGAAGAGCCCAAAATTATCTCCTGAGCCTTCGACAAGGAGAGCCTTGAAGCAATAATTGCAGCAGCAGTGACACCACGAATAGGAAACTCTAATAACCAAAAGGGTCAATAAATTTCGAGGAAAGTATGAAGGTAAAAAGAAAGTAAAAAGAAGCTTACCATGAGTTTTTACTTTCCAACCAAACCTAACTGAAATGTACTTCAAGACCTCTTTTCCATTGGAGGAATTGTTAACAATTTTTATACCCAACCATGAAAACTAGGAATCTCCTCAACAGTTCCCATGGTTGCTGAAAGAAGAAAAAAAACAGTTACGAGAATGTATATTCATCGTGAAAAGGAAAAAAGTGAAGAGGTAACTTACGTGCAAAGTTCCAGTTCTCAGGGAAGGGCATATTCTCTTCACCTACTAATCCACTAGTAGGGGCAACAACAGACCTAGCATACCATCCACAATCTTTATCATCATCAGGAGTGACCAAAACTCTCTTACTCCTTGCCACAAGAGTGAAAGCTCCCTGACGGAATAATTTGGGGGAGTAGAGATGGATCAGACGGTAGAAGGTGAAAGGAAGTGAAGCCGAATTTGCTAGGTACCTAAGGCATGCTACTGCCCTCCAAATAATAGGACCGATTTTTCCCAAACACACGTTAAAGAAGCGGCAAAATTTGATAATGACTGGATCAATGGGGTGCCTAAAACCTAAAGTGAAGGGATATGTGTATACGAAAGAGAAGCCAACTTTGACCAAAATCGGGAAATCAAATTTCCAACCACAATCTCTGCGCACGATGGAAATTAAACCCTCAGTGATTTGAGAAGGGTAGAGATCAGCGCGACCATGAGATGTCATGGAAGTGACCTAGTTTTTTATTGCCTCACTATCATTTACAAAGGAAAGTTTAGCAAGTATGATTTCATCTACTGTAGGTTCAAGAAGTGGTTCATTGGATTCTCTACTCCTAGTAGAAGATCTATGAGATGATAAAGATCTAGTCCTAGAAGAAGACGATGGAGTGACATTAGCCCTAGAAGTTGGCGGAGGAGTAATATGACGTTGATAAGGAGATGCTCGGGTAGATGCTGGTCCTAAACTTCTTAATCTGCCACCTCTCCTACTCCGAATCGGAGCAGAAGAAGGGGATAGTTCATCTACGATTATAACTTTTTCAGGGTCTGAATTTGAGGAAGACATAACTAAGTGAGAAAGAAATATGTAAGTTATGAAAGAAGAATGGAAGTTTTTCATAGAAGAAAAAGCAAAAGAGGTATTTATAAGCAGAGGTAACCGTAAAAAATGGCAAACAATGATGGGAATGCCATTATGAAATCTGTCACATCGTGACTGATGCAGCCGCAAAATGCCTTAAAACCCCCTGAAGAACTGCAGAACCAATCAGGGACTGCCACGTGGCATATGCAATAAATAGAAGTGACAAGCGACGTATAAGTTCAGAAGCAAGTTCAATGGCATGAGTGAAACGGCGGCAAAAAATTTTCGCCATAAATAAGTATCCACTTACCAAATATTCAATTGATAAATAATTGATAAGTGGGGGGACTATCTGTATTAGTAATAATAAATATTACACGAGGAATTAATCAAGTGGTTGACATCGCAAGCCACGTGGATCAATGAAAGAACGACAGCTGGAGGAAAACTTAGAAAGAGATACGAAGTAAGTAGATACGAGCTAAACATCCACGATATTACTAGAAACGGGCGCTCGAGTCTAGTCAAAGAGTTGAAGAGACACAGTCAAAATGAACCAGGGTAGAAAAGAAGGCAGATTCATAGATCTTCAATCAATGAGTTCAAACGTTACCGAATCTTCTCGAAACAGTTACGATTACCTATTATAACGTTTCATTAATGATATAAATACTCATTAATGATCAATCATAAAGAGGAGTAGACGTTGTACTTGAAGCTCCCTATAAAAGGGAAAGAAATATTATTTGTATGGACACATTCTGATTATTATTGGAATATACTTTACATTCTTGTGCTCTCTACTATTTTGTTTTCTACTCTAAGTTCTTATTTTCTTTATTATTTTAGCTAATTTTCTTGATTATCAGTAGCTCGAGTACTTCTTAAAATAAGCTTTGACTAAGAATCCAATTCTTCAGTTAAACGGTGGTTCAAGGTAGTAGCTAGTGGTGATTGATAATAGTGACGATTATCATTGAGGATGGTGGTGGTGAGTGGTGATAGTTAATAGTGGCGGGTGGTAGTATTAATTGTGATTGACGAAGGTATTTACGTTTATGTATGCAAGTTAATCTCGCTTAACTTTATTAACACATTGTGGCATCACGATGACGTCAACATAAGCGATAAAAGATTTGAGCTTCAATTTTTTAGTTCTCATTTTGGATATCTAGAAATCGAGCAAAGACGCGTGCGTGGAAGAAAAAGCAGTAATGGCCCATAGACAAAGATTAATACAGTAAGGTCAAAGGAATAAAAAGGTGAAAGTTGTGGGCTTTCTCGAATAATATCTTTCCATCAAGACTTATTTAGTTAACTTAGTTAATAGTAATCAATATGATGGTTTTTGGATAAGTTAAGTAGGAAATGAGAGAAAAGATGGGTCGTTGTAGCTGCTACTCACTTTCTTTCTATTCTTTAGAATCTTTTATCTCCAATTGTCTAGTGGGTGGGGGTAGGAGAAAAGATTTAACAGATGATTTATGGAATCCCCTAAAGTACCTCCCACCTGGAAATTGGAAACAAGGAAAATTGAAAATAGAGAAATTCTGCAGGGATACATACAGAAATAATGACTTCAAATTTATTCGGTAATATATTATAAGTGGGAGGTAACAAATATCTCGTGGTCGAGGTATGTGCAAGTTGAGTTATACATCACGATATAAATAAAAATAGAAAACTTCAACAGGAATACATACCGAAACAATGAGTTCAATTTTACTGTTACTGAACTTCAGCTGAAACAAAAAGCACTAAACCATAATTGTTATCTACCACGATTGAGTTGGGCACGCAGGTCAAGCTGAGTATCGCATATCATCCTCAGATGGACGAACAATCTGAGTGTACTATTCAGATTTTGGAGAACATGTTGCGAGCATGTTCTATGGATTAGAGGGGCCAGTGGGACCAGTTTTTACCTCTAGCAGAGTTCGCCTACAATAACATGTATCACCCGAGCATCTAGATGGCTATGTACGAGGCCTTATATAGGAGACGATGTCGTTCTCCGATTGAAAGGTTTGAGCCCGATGAGTTTAGATTATTTGGCACATATTTGGTCTGTGATGCTTTGAAAAAAGTTAAGGTGATTTGGGAGAGGCTTCACACAGCTCAATCCAGGCAAAAGAGTTATGGAAATCGGAAGCTTCGAGATGCGGCTTACATGGAAGGTGAGAAGGTTCCTCTCTGAATGTTGCCTATGAAAGGCATGCTGCGATTTGGAAAGAAGGCCAAGTTGCACCCGAGGTTTATTGGCCCAGTTGAGATTTTGGAGAGAGTTGGGGAGGTTTCTTACAGGCTTGCATGGCCTCATAGCCTAGCAGGGTTATATCGATACTTCACCTTTCCATGCTTTGGAAGTACCATGAGAATAAGTCACATGTTTTCGACTTTAGAATGATGCAGCTTGATGAGAATTTGACCTATGAGGAAGAGTGGTGGCTATTTTAGACCAGCAGGTTCCGAAGTTGAGATATAAGAATTTTCCTTCTGTGAAAGTGCATTGGAGAGGTCAGCCGATTAAGGAGGCTACATGGGAGTCCGAGTCCGATATAAGGAGTAAATACGCACATCTTTTTACCAGTCCAAGTACATTTCTATGTTCATATGAGGACAAACATTTCTTTTAGAGGTGGAGAATGTGATGACCCGATAGGTCGTTCTGAGTACTAACTCCCTTTTCTATGTTACAAGACTTCCCGTAGCTTTATTCGTTGAAGCCTAACTTTCATTTGGCCTTAAGAGTAAATTACATCGATCTACTATACAATCCATAGCTTTTAGAACTTGTGAATTGAATTAAAACCATCACCAAGTGAAGTGTATCGGAAGGTTGTAGAAACATGATGAATGTGATCAATTGTGTCTTCCTCAATTGACGAGCAATCGAGCAAAACTTGAACTTGAAAATATAGAAAAAATAGAGAAACAAATAGTTTCACAAAATCGAAGAAGAAGGTCAAGAGAAATCACATAAATCAAGGAAGAAATACACTGAGATAACTTTAGGCCTAACTCAAATCAAAATCTAGCTCTTGAAATGAGAATTGCCCAAAAAATCACCCATCGCTTAAAGAATCAATGTGAGACTCTTCACCTTTCACCTCCACATCCAGGGTTAAAAATCAGGAGTGTGGAAATATGGGGACCTAACATAATAAAATGAGAATTTATATGAGTTATGCTCTGATGCCATGTTAAAGTTTGCCATAAGAGAGTGATAGAAAGCGCGAAGAAGAAGGGGATTTGGAAAAATATCTTAATTGCATTATTAGTATATTAATAGCCTCTTTTTTATAATACCTAACTAATTAGGAGAAATTACTTACACTAATCCCACAACTCTTTTGTTTTCGTTTATCGGAAAAAAATAATACTAAGACCAGGTTTAAGTGCAATTGCGAGCCTTTCTGAATTTTTAAAAACTTCGGGGCAAATTTAAAACCCATAAAAAAGATAATTTCTTATGTCAAATCTTGATTGTTTAATAAAGATTCACTTAAAATCTATTATAGATATGAAAATTTATAATATTCATCTTCAACCTCTAGTTTGAATCTATGTTTCATCCAAAACCATCGTAAATCTTCTCCAAATTTTCTAAAATTTGGAATTTAAACTCCTCAATATATCCCCAACATATAACACAAACTGGAAACAGATTAAAGCTTTTCCTTTCAAGGTCGAAAGGACATCTGAAATACTTCATTGACAGTCAGTGCTGAAACTTAAGCTGTAAGGATGAAAAAATTGGGGAGTGATTTATTTTAAGTGGGTATTATTGAAGTTTGTTGGGGATCTTTTGTGGATTTATTTTAAGATATTTGTAGAATATTTAAGGTGGTTGGGGGAGAAATTTCAGATTTGATCTTGAGGTTGAAGACGAACATTTCAGATTTATATGTATAATAGATTTTAACAAAGCCCATAAACGATTTGGATGAGTTTATAATAGATTTCAAAAGTATGTCTTGATCTACAATAGATATGAGTTTATAATAGATTTCAAAAGTGTGTCTTGATCTACAATAGATATGAGTTTATAATAGATTTCAAAAGTGTGTCTTGATCTACAATAGATCTTAGGTCAGTTTATATAAGCTGACCTAGACGTGCTTATGTTGTATTCCCCTTAGGTGAAGCGACACCTTATAATTTCTTCTGGTCACACCTTTTTATGATATATTTAAAAGTATGTCATGATCTATAATAGATTTTAACCAGTCTATACTAAAAGATCCTGATATACTTATATTTCATGTATACACCTTATAAATTGCTCCTAGTTATGTTTTTTAAGAATAAATTTCAAACGTTTATCATGATATATAGTAGATTTAACAAAGTCTATACTAAATGAAGTGGATGTACTTATGTTGAATTTCCTTTAAGTGAAGCGACTCCTTACAATTGCTCCCGGTCATGTATTTTAAGACAAATTTCATAAGTGTGTTTGTCACGATCCCAAATTTCACCTTAGAATGACGTGATGGAACCTAGTCCCTAAGACTAAGTAAACATAACACATGCTGAGTTATTAATAGATTTAAATTATTTAACTATTAAACAGAAATTAATAATTGCCATACATAGACAACAACCATAAATAGCTTTACAATACCCCAAAATCAGTAGTACGAAGTCATAAGCCTTTCTAAGAGTAACTAAGAATATCAAATGCATCACTGTAAATCTCCAGAAGGTAACTCCGAGGCATGCGAGCGTAGTGGCAGGTATACCCTGAAGTCTCCGTAGAAAATTTCCACTAGCTAGCTAACGACCGATACACTCAGAGGTACCTAGATCTGCACAAAAATGTGCAGAAGCATAGCATGAGTTCAACACAGTGGTGCCTAGTAAGTATCAAGACTAACCTCGGTGGAGTAGTGACGAGGTACAGTCGAGACACCTACTAGACATAATAACATGTGCAAGTATTAATATAAACTAACAGAGGAACGAATATCAATATAAATCTAAACATGGAAAGAATAACAATATAAATTTAGCAAATGAATGTAGAAGCAACAAATAGCAACAAGGAGTAAACAGGTGATAACGCTGCAAAGTTATCAGAATGCAATTAATGTATCGGTGAACCCAATTAAGGAAAGAAAAGTACAACCATATAATCAACCGTTCTTTCACAATATATACACAAGAATCACCCCCAGTTACTACACCTCATAATCACAAGTCACGAGTCCCAAATCACGAATTGTAATCAAATAACATCTAAGCCCACGTTACCAATCATAACCGCATGGACAACTCATGTGATGCACGATCCACTCACGTTTCAATACCATTAATGTCTCTGATATGCGCGCACAACTCACGTTCCAATAGTAACGATACCTCATATATGTACGTACAACTTACGTGCCAATAGTCTAATCCACGCATAGAAGGCAGGAATACAAGGATACATGTACAAGATCAATAAACATCAAGATTCATACTCTTGGACTGATATAGGTGATACATTATGGTATATGCTTGTGCAAGTGTACTATCGAGTTCAAGTCAACAGGCAATATCAGAGACACCGAGTAGCACATTGGAAACAACACCACAAAACCTGTAATATGCATGACATACACAAGAATGTCACACCACTACACAAATATCGTCAATAACAATGCCCCCAGGACATCAAAAATATTCCCCGACATAGCCTCCATTCTCTCGCTGTGTGCGCAACAATAAAGTAAATGGCCGCCTTATCTCTCCACACACGCATAAATAATTATCTCACCGTGTCTCGCCACTTGCGCAAACCCAACATATATAGCCTGCCTTGTCATGTCGCATGTGCAAATATCAATAATAACAATAGCACGAATAACTCACATGTAAACACCTCGCTAATCGTCTCAACATTTTCAGATGTACCAAAAACATAACAACACAATAGAACAACTCGCACCAAAAGTGCTCATATGCAATAAAATTTCCATAACAATAATTACGATACCACAACCACACATAGCTCACGGCTCAACAACACTGAGTATAATAATAACAACAATAACACGGGAATACGAATAGTAAATAAACACAAAAGTTACAACAACACAATGAAACAGAAGAATAAGCTCAACAATGAAAGAGATAACAACCAATAATGACTTCAAATAAGAATAATACAACAATGAGAGAGACAACATGTAACAACGACTTTAAATAAGAATAAATTAACAATGAAAGAGATAACATGACAATAAAAGATGCAACAACTTCAATTAAAGCATATAAGAGTATATTTGGCAACAAAAGATACAACATGTACTAACAACTTCAAATAAAGCATGTAAGAGTAAATTTAACAATGGTGGATAAAAGATGATAGGGCAACTTCAATATAATGTGCATAAGAAACCTAAGATTCTAAACCGGTCAAGTTTTCACATATAAGACCGTGTACACATTCGTCATCTATATACGTCTTCCATGTAATTTAAATAGTTCAATCAAAACAATCCCTACGGGGTAGTCCCCCCCCCCCCTCAATAGGCAAGATACTAACCTCAATCAGTCCAAATCAACACTCAAAAATAACTTTTCCTTTACAATTCACCTCCGCTCGGCTCAAATGTAACAAAAATCGACTTGATAACATCAATTATTGCAAGAGAAACCAATTCTAATTAGTAACGTGTCATGACCCAGAATTTCTACCATCAGGGCCATGATGATGCCTAACATTTCACTTGCTAGGCAAGCCAACATTAAAGAACCGTTAAATCAATTTTAGTAAATTTCAATAATATAAGCAATTAAGCCAAATACAAGATAAAACTAAAATGCGGAATAACATAAATGCCCATAATATATATCACAATTCGGATCTGGAGTCACAACTCACGAACATGTAGGATATTCTACAAACAGAGTCTGAATTTTGAATGAAAAGAAACAGTAAAACAGGGAAAATAGAAAGGGACTCCAAGGTCTGCGGACACCAGCAGATATACCCCGAGTCTCCAATAAACAATTCCAAGATGCTATGCCTTACGAACAGCTAGGGCCGGTACCAAAATCTGCACAAGAAGTGCAGAGTGTAGTATGAGTATAATCGACCCCATGTACTCGTAGGTGTCGAGCCTAACCTTGAGGAAGTAGTGACGAGGATATGAGAAGACACTCACATAATAAACCTTTGCAGATAACAATTTATGTACGAGATAACAATAGATAAAAGCTAATCATATACTATTGGGAGGGGGACATGCTAAAGGGGATACAAGGTACGAGAGATACAACGAAATTGGTAAACATAACAGTCAATATGCCTTTAACCAGTAAGAACAATTAAGCACAATGAAGAAAATTTGCAGGGCATCACCCTTCATGCTTTTACTCTACACCTACAATGAAATAATGATACAACATGTAATCGCCCTTTGTGATTTTACTCTCACTCTCAGTATAAATCAATAGATACAGCACGACATCACCCTTCGTGCATTAACACTCACAATATGGCACGACATCACCCTTCGCGCATTAACACTAGCAATATGGCACGACATCACCGTTCGTGCTTTAACACAAGTAACAACAGGGAGATAGGATAAACAAGAACAAGCCTTACTTCAACAATGGGTCCACAATACCAATCTCAACTTTGGAATCTACACTCAGTTATCACGAAAGCCCATAAACACGGTAGGAAAGATCAATTTAACAAATAACTAGTCTAAGCATGGATAACATGATCAAAGAAAGAAGGAATAATTACAATGAACAAGTCCCATCCGCAAGCTATAACTCGACAACAACGCATAAGTTCTCGTCACCTCACATATATGTTGTATCCAAATTTTAAACATGTAGAAAATAGAAAAATAAGTCCTAATCCCTCAAGTCAAGGTTAACCACGACACCTGCCTCGCTCCAAAGGTCCACTTAAATCTCAACCACAACTAGAATCTAGCAAATTAACGACCAAATGATTCAAACTAAGCCTTAGGAACTACCCATGATTGCAAAGGATCCAATTTAGCTCATTATTGAAAAATTCAACCCCCCAGGCCCGCTTGGTCCAAACTCGAAATTTGGATAAAACCTGATTACCCATTCGCCCCCGAGCCGGGTTATGTAATTTGTTTTGGAATCTGACCTCAATTTGAGGTCTAAATCCCAATTTTACAAAAATCTCTAATTGTACCCAAACCCCCAATTTCTACCATGAAAACACTAGATTTTAGGTTGAAATCTTAGGAAATATAGTGAAAGATTGAAAGAAAATGGATTAGAATCACTTAGAAATGATTTGCGGAAAGAAGAGTTCTTTGAAAAATCACCCCTAGGGTTTTCTTGGTTTGAAAATTTGAAGAATGAACAAAAATCCCGTCTAACTCCCATTTTGATCTGTTCCAGATGTCGCATTTGCGACTTGCAAACCCTACAAATGAGAAGAAAATATCGCAAATGCGAAGTCCATCCCACCTCTACTTTTATCACATTTGCGATGAATAGTTCACAAACGCGATCTTTGATCTTCTGCAAATGCGACCGTTTGATCGCAATTGCGATCATTGTACCCCTTGTCCTACTTCGCAAATGCGAAATTGAGGTGCCCCAGATCCTCTTCGCAAATGGGAGGAGTTTCTCGCAAATGCGATCCTAGCAGAGGTCTTAAATGCGAAGCCTGACCTCGAAAATGCGAGATCAGAGGCCTGCACCAGAACTGAAGCACACCAGCAATGTTTCTAAGTCCAATTTCACTCTGTAGCCTATCCGAAACTCACCCGAGCTCTCGGGGCTATAAACCAAACATGCACACAAGTCTAAAAATATCATATGAACTTGATCACGCGATCAAATCTCCAAAATAACACCTAGAAATACGAATTTAGCATCAAATCAAAGGAAACTTTCAAGAGAACTCAAACCAACTCTGTTTCTCACCAAATTTGACAGACAAGTCATAAATATAGTAATGGACCTATACCGAGTTCCGTAACCTAAGTACAGACCCGATATCAATAAAGTCAAACATTGGTCAAACTTTCAAAGTCATTAAGCTTTTAAACTTTTAATTTTTGACAAAGTGCGATAACTCGGGCTAGGGACTTCCGAATTCGATTTCGGGCATTTGCCCAAGTCCCATATCACGATACGGACACACCGGGACTGTCAAAATAGGAATTTTGGTCCATTTGCTCAAAACATTGGTCGGGGTCAACTCAAATGGATTTAAGGCAAAAAATTCATATTTTCTCAGTTTTTAACATAAAAGCTTTCCGAAAAAAGTACCTGGACTGCGCACACAAATCAAGGATGGCTAAAATGAAGTATTTAAGGCTTCAAAGCGTAGAATTACATTCTAAAACATAAGATGACCTATCATGTCATCACATTCTCCACCTCTAAAACAATCGTTCGTCCTCGAACGGACAAAGAAAAGTACCTGGGCTGGTGAAAAGGGGTGGATATCTACTCAGCATGTCCAACACGGACTCCCAAGTAGCTTTCTCGACGGTCTGATCTCTCCACTACACTTGAACCAAAGGATAACTCTTCGACCTCATCTGGCGAACCTATTAGGATAGAATAGCCGCCGACTCCTCCTCATAAGACAAATCCTTGTCTAACTGGACATAGTTGAAATCTAACACGTAGGACGGATAAGCGTGAAACTTCCAGAGCATGGACACATGGAACACCGGATGGGAAACTGATAAACTAAGTGGAAATGTGAGCCTATAAGCCACCTCACCCAGTCTCTCCAGAATCTCAAAGAGTCTGATGTACCTAAGGCTCAACTTGCCCTTCTTTTCGATCCTCATCACACCCTTCATGGGTAACTCGAAGCAATACTCTCTCTCCAAACATGAAGGCAACATCACGAACTCTACGGTCGGCATAACTATTCTACCAGGACTGAGATGTGGGAAGTCGATCCTGAATAATCTTATCTTTATCTAAGGTATCCAAATCTGTACCTAGCAGCCAAGCCTCCCCAAGCTTAAACCATCCAACTAGCTATCGACACTACCTCCCGTACAATGCCTCAAAGGGAGCCATCTGAATGATTGACTGGTAGTTGTTGTTGTAGGAAAACTCCATAGGTGGAAAGAATTGATCCCACGAGCCTCCTAAGTCTATGACAGAGGCGCGGAGCATATCCTCAAATATCTGAATGGTACGCTCTGACTGACCGCCCGTTTGATGATGAAATGTTGTGCTCAACTCAACCCGCGTGCCTAACTAACTTTGTACTGCTCTCCAAAAGTGCGAGGTGAACTGCGTACCTCAATCAGAAATGATAGACACGGGCACACTGTGAAGAAGGAAGATCTCGTGGATGTATATCTCAGCTAACCGCTCTGAAGAATAGGTAACTGCCATAGGAATGAAATGATCTTAATTGGTCAGCCTATCTACAATAACCCATACCGCGTCGAACTTTCTCTTCTGAGTCTGTGGGAGTCTAATAACAAAATCCATAGTGATACGCTCCCACATCCAATCAGGAATTCCTATCTTCTAAAGCAAGCCGCCAGGTCTCTGATGCTCATATTTTACTTGTTGATAATTTAGACACCGAGCTACATAAGCAACTATATCCTTCTTCATCCTCCTCCACCAATAATGCTGTCGCATGTCTTGATACATCTTGGTGGCGCACGGATGAATAGAATACCGGGAACTGTGGGTCTCCTCAAGAATCAACTCACAAAGTCCATTCACATAAGGCACACAAACACGACCCTGCATCCTCAAAACTCCATCATCTCCGACAGTAAACTGCTTGGCCCCACCGTGCCGCACTGTGTCTCTAAGGACTAGAAAATGAGGGTCGTCCTATTGTCTCTCCTTGATGCGCTCAAACAAGGAAAACTGAGTGAATGTACAAGATAGGACACTACTAGGCTTAGATATATCCAATCTCTCAAACTGATTAGCCAAAGTCTGAACATCTGATGCAAGCAGTCTCTCACCGACTGGAATGTACGCAAGGCTATCCATACTCGTTGCCTTTCTACTCAAGGCATCGACTACCACATTGGCCTTCCTAGGATGATACACGATGGTGATATAATAGTCTTTCAATAGTTCCAACCACCTCCTCTACCTCAAATTGAGATCCTTTTGCTTGAACAAATAATGAAGGCTTCAATGACCCTGAAAACCTCACATGACACGCCGTAAAGATAGTGCCTCCAAATTTTCAGCGCATGAACAATGGCTGCCAACTCTAAGTCATAGACATGGTAATTCTTCTCATGAGCCTTCAACTGCCGCGATGCATATGCAATCACCCTTCCATCTTGCATCAATACGCACCGAGCTCAACACGAGATGCATCACAATAAATCGTGTAAGATCCTGAACCTGTGGGCAACACCAAGACTGGCGTTGTAGTCAAAACAGTCTTGAGATTATGAAAGCTCGCCTCACACTCGTATGACCATCTGAACGGGGCACCCTTCTGGGTCAACCTGGACAATGGGGATACTATAGATGAGAACCCCTCCACAAATGACGGTAATACCTCGCTAGACCCAAAAAACTCCGGATCTCTGTGGCTGAAGTGGGTGTAGGGCAGTTTTGAACAACCTCAATCTTCTTAGGATCAACCTGAATGCCCTCACAACGTTCCCCAAGAAAGAGACTGAATCCAACCAAAACTCACCCTTTGAAAGCTTAGCATATAAGTGGCTATCTCTTAGGGTCTGAAGTACAATTCGAAGATGTTGCTCGTGCTCCTCTCGACTGTGGGAGTATATCAAGACATCATCAATAAACACAATCACAAAGGAGTCTAAATAGGGCTTGAACACTCGGTTCATAAAATCCATAAATGCTGCTGGGGCATTCGTCAACCCAAAGGACATCACTAAAAACTCATAATGCTCCCGAGTCCGAAAAGCTGTCTTAGGGATATCGGATGTCCTAATCATCAAGTAATGATAGCCAGGCCTCAAATCAATCTTTGAAAATATTTTGGCACCCTAAAGCTGATCTAATAAGTCATCAATCCTCGAAAATGGATACTTGTTCTTGATGGTGACTTTGTTCAACTGCCGATATTTTATGCACATTCTCATCGATCAATCCTTCTTCTTCACGAACAACACAGGCACACCCCAGGGCGAGAAACTAGGTCTAATGAAACCCTTATCAAGCAAATCTTGCAGCTGATCCTTCAATTCCTTCAACTCTGGCGAGGCCATACGGTATGGCAGAGTGAGATGGGTTGAGTGCCCGGAGCCAAATCAATAAAAAGTCAATATCCTTGTTGGGCGGAGTCCCGACAGGACTGCAGGAAACACCTTTGGAAACTCACAGACAACTGGAACTGAATCCAAGGAAGGAACCTCTACACTTGAATCGTGGACATAATCCATATAAGCTGGACACCTCTTCTCGATCATACGTCGAGCCTTCACATAAGAGATAACCCTTCTAGTAGAATGGCCAGAAGTCCCTCTCCACTCTAAATGAGGCAACCCCAGTAAGGCTAAGGTCACCGCCTTGGTGTGACAATCCAATATAGCATGATAAGGTGACAGCTAATCCATACCCAAAATGACATCAAAATCAACCGTATCGAGAAGTAGAAGATCTACGCTAGTCTCCAGACTAACCACCTTGAAAAATCTGGAGCGAAGGTGCACTAATAGGAGTTGGTCATGCACTATAGGCTAGGTGATCAGAATAAGGCATACGAGGTCCACGACCACCTAAAGCACCGTGGGATGACTGGAGTGCTAAATGTAATGGCCTGGGAGGTTGGCCTCTACCAAAAGTACCCCTTCCTCCATACGAGTCACCAATAAACCCAGCGGAATGACGAGGCCTCATCAGACCCCTGACCTCCCCCCTATGCAAGGACCATCTCGACTCGCCTAGCGACATTGGCAGCCGTCTGAAAAGAAATCTCACTTCCGGTTTCCTTAGCCATGTGCAACTTGATAGGATGAGAAAGTCCCTCAATAAACCTCCTCACCCTCTCTCTCTCTTGGTAGGAAGCAGAAGAATAGCATGACGGGCCAGATCCACAAAACAGGTCTAGTACTGAGTAATAGTTATAATGCCCTGGTGAAGATGCTCGAACTGCCGACGATACTCCTCTTTCAATGTGATAGGTAGGAACTTCTCAAGGAAGAGCCGAGAGAACTGGTCCCAAGTAAGAGCAGGCGACCCAGTTAGTCTTGTCAACACATAATCCCTCCACCATTTCTTGGCGGAATCCGTCATCTGAAATGCAACAAAATTGACCCTATTTGTCTTCACTACACCCATGTTTCGTAACACCTCGTGACAGATGTCAAGATAATCATGTGGGTCCTACGAAGGTGCACCACTGAAGTGAACTAGAAAGAGCTTAGTAACCTGTCCAATCTCAATAAAGCCTCAGAAGACATGGCGGGTCCATCACCGGCCTGTGCCGCAACAACTGGCTGAACTACCCCAACTGGCAGGGCTACTAGAGTCTGATACTAGGGAGCCATCTCTTCAGGAGTGTGAGTAGTGGGAGTTTGTGCTCCTCCCCCATCCTGAGAGACGGTTGGTGCCATAGGAAATATATCGGTCTGGGCCATACTCTCTATAAGGCCAACCAAATGAACCAAAGCATTCTGAAGCACTGGGGTGGCGATGAACCCCCCCTCCCCCCGGGGACCTGAGCTGGTCCAACAGGCACAACCTGGGCTGGAACCTCCTCATCAAGCTCTACATCGGGCTCCACTGCTAGTGCTGCTGCTTGAGCTCTACCCCTGCCTCGGCCTTGACCTCTGCCCCTCGTAGGAATTGCCACTGGGGCTCCGACTGCTGTCCAGCTGAAGATGTAGCACGTGTTATCACCATATGAAGAAGGACAAGAATAGAAGAGTTCAATCAGCAATGATGAAATATAATCGCATGATAGAGAAGAATAGAAGTGAAATTGTTCCTAAACTTCATATCCTCTGGAAGATAAGTACAGACGTCTCCGTATCGATCCTCCAGACTCTACTAAGCCTGCTCGTGAATTGTGAGACCTAGGAAACCTAGTGCTCCGATACCAACTTATCACAACTTAAAATTCCCACCGTCGGGACCATGATGGTGCCTAACATTTCACTTGCTAGGCAAGACAACGTTAGAAAACCATTAAGTCAATTTTAGTCAATTTCAATAACAAAAGCAATTAAGCACAATACAAGCTAAAACTGAAATACAGAATAACATAAATTCCCATAATATCTACTACGATTCGGATCTGGAGTCACAACTCATGAACATCTAGGGATTTCTACAAACAGAGTCTAAAAGAAATACACCTGTTCTGAAAGAAAAGAAACAGTAAAATGGGGAAAATAGAAGGGGACTCCAAGGTCTGCGGACGTCAGCGGATCTACCTCGAGTCTCAAATAAGCAAGTCCAAGTTGTTACGCCTCACAAAGAACTAGGGCCGGTACCAAAATCTGCACAAGCAGTGCAAAGTGTAGGATGAGTACAATTGACCCCATGTACTCGTAAGTGTCTAGCCTAACCTTGATGAAGTAGTGAAGAGGCTATGACAAGACACTCACATAATATACATGTGCAGAGAACAGTATATGTACAAGATAACAACAGATAAAAGCCAATCATGTACTATTGGGAGGCATACATGCTAAAGGGGATACAAGGTACGAGAGATACCGCGGAAACGGTAAACAGAATAGTCAATATGCCTTTAACGAGTAAGAAAAATTAAGAAAAATGAAAAATATTTGCACGGCATCACCCTTCATGCTTTTACTCTAAACCTCACAATGAAATCATGATACTGCACGGCATCCCCCTTCATGCTTTTACTCTCACTCTTAGTATAAATTAATAGATACGACACAACATCACCATTCTTGCATTAAACACTCACAATATGGCACGACATCACTCTTCGTGAATTAACACTCGCAATATGGAACGACATCACTCTTTTTGCTTTAACACTCACATATGGCATGACATCACCATTCTTGCATTAACACTCACAATATGGAACGACATCACTCTTCGTGAATTAACACTCGCAATATGGCACGACATCATCCTTTTTGCTTTAACACTCTCCCTTACTACATAACAATGAACAAGTATTAACAGAGAGATTGGATCAACAAGAACAAGCCTTACTTCAACAATGGGTCCACAGTACCAATCTCAACTTTGGAATCAATACTCAATTATCACAAAAGCCCATAAACACGGTAGGAATGATTAATTTAACAAATAACTAGTCTAAGCATGGATAACATGATGAAAGAAAGCAATAATTAAAAGGAACAAGTCCCACCCCATGCTATAACCCGACAACAACGCATAAGTACTCGTCACCTCACATATACGTTGTACCCAACATCTAAACATGTAGCAAATAGACAAACAAGTCATTATCCCTCAAGTCAAGGTTAATCACGACACTTGCCTCACTCTAAAGGTCCACTCAAAGCTCAACCACAACTTTACCATTCAAACAAGCATCAAGACCAATAGAGTCTAGAAAATTACCAACAAAATGATTCAAATTAAGCCTTAAGAGCTACACATGATTGCAAAGGATTCAATTTAGGCCATTATTGAAAAAGTCAACAAAAGTTAACCCTTTGCGCGCTTAGTCCAAACCCGAAATTCGTACCAAAACCCGATTACCCATTCACCCCCCGAGCCCGGTTATGTAATTTATTTTGGAATCCGACCTCAATTTGAGGTCTAAATCCCAATTTTACAAAATTTCCTAATTCTACCCAAACCCCCAATTTTCATCATGCAACCCTAGATTTTAGGTTGAAATCTTAGGAAATGTAGTGAAAGATTGAAAGAAAATGGATTAGAATCACTTACCAATGATTTGGGAAGAAGACTTCTTTGAAAATCCGCCTCCAGGGTTTTCTTGGTTAGAAAATTTGAAGAATAAACAAAAATCTTGTCTAACTCCCATTTTGAGCAGTTGCAGATGTCGCATTTGCGACCTGGGGTTCCCAAATGCAAACCCCGCAAATGCAAAGAAACTATCGCAAATGCAAAATCCATCCCACCTCTGCTTTCATCGCATTTGCGATGAATGGTTCGTAAATTCGAACTTTGATCTTCCGCAAATGCGACCGTTTGATCGCAACTGCGATCATTGTACCCCTTGTCCTACTCCGCAAAGGCGAAATCTTGTTCGCAAATGCGAACCTAGCAGAGCTCGCAAATGCGAGATCAGAGGCCTGCACCAGAACTAAAGCACACCATTAATGTTTCTAAGTCCAATTTCACTCTATATGTTATCCGAAACTCACCCCAGCCCTCGGGGCTCTAAACCAAATATGCAAACAAGTCTAAAACTATCATGCGAACTTGCTCGAGCAATCAAATTGCCAAAATAACACCTAGAACTACGAAATTAGCATCAAATCGAAGGAAATTTTGAATAAAACTCATGAATTTCTATTTTTCACAACCAGACGTCCGAATCATGTCAAACCAATTTTATTTCTCACCAAATTTGACAAACAAGTCATAAATATAGTAATGGACCTATACCGAGTTTTGGAACAAAAATACGGACCCGATATCAATAAAGTCAAACATTTATCAAATTTTCAAAGTCATTAAGCTTTTAAACTTTTAACTTTCTATAAAGTGCGATAACTCGGGATAGGGACTTTCGAACTCGATTCCCGGTACACGCCCAAGTCCCAAATCACGATACGAACCCATCGGGGCCGTCAAAACATGAATCCAGCCCCGTTTTCTCAAAACGGTGACCGAAGTCAACTCAAATGGATTTTAAGGCAAAAATTTCATATTTTCTCAATTTTTAACATAAAAGCTTTTCGGAAAAGGTACCGGGACTGCACATACAAATAGAGGAGGGGGAAAATGAGGTATTTAAGGCTTAAAAGCGCAGAATTAGGTTTTTAAACATAAGATGACCTATTGAGTCATCACATAAAGCTATGATCTTTATACAATTCCCCATAAGTCAACAAAAGTCAATCCTGAACTAGCCCAATCAAAATCCGGATTCAAGGGTAGATCTTGACTACCCATAACCCACGAGTCCATATATATATATATAATTGATTTTTGAATCCGAGCTCAATACGATTCTCAATCCCAAATTTTTCTTTTTCAAAACTTAGACAAAATTTTCCAAAATTGTACGTTAATTCTAAATCTTTTGATGTTAAATCTCATATATAATTATGTAATATGCTTAGAAAATAATCAAAATCACTTACCCAATAATTGTACAAGAAAATCCCCTCTCCAGATCACCTCCTACCGAGTCTAGGGTTGGAAGATATGAAAAATGAGACTTAAATCCCGTCTTCCAGCCCTTATGTTCGGGCGCAGGTATCGCAAATACGACCTATGATTCGCAATTACAAACCCCACAAATGCGAAGAAAGGTCGCAAAAGAAACACTCATCATACTCCTACTAATGTCACAAATGCGACAAGATGTTCGCAAATGTGAACCAAGAACATATGGCAAAAGCAACCATTAATATCGCAAATGCGATCTAGCCCAGCCCAGGCACTCATCGCAAATGTGAACCAAGTGTTCGAAAATGCGAAGCTAACAGACCTCAGTATTCTTCGCAAATGCGACTCCCACATTGCTAATGCAAACAAAATCTTGCAATTGCAGGACCTACAACATCTACTCAAAAACCAGCAATACAAAAACTCTTTCAAATACCCTGAAACGCATCTGAAACTCACCCTAGCCCTCGGGACTCCAAACCAAACATCTACACAAGTCTAAAACACCATATTAACTTGCTCACATAATAAAAACACCAAAATAACTTGTAGAACCACGAATCAGACAACAAAATGCATGAAATTTCACATTGAAACTCAAGAAATTCTAAAAACACAATCACACATCTGATTCCTATCAAATAAACTCGAAATGACACGAAACTTTGCAAAAAAGTTTTAAATTAACATATCGACCTATTACAAATCCAAAATTAAATATCTGAACCCGATAGCCAAAAAGTCAAAGCATAGTCAAAGCTAAGGAATTCCTAAACCTTTAAATTGCCAACTTCCGGTAAAATATGCCAAATTAACCTAGGGACCTCCGAATTAAATTTTGGCACCTGCGCAATAAGGGCCACAGGTGCGTGAGGCGCGGGTGCGGCGTATGGCTCGCAGATGCGAGATAGGGCTGGAGCTGGGGGAGCTACAGGTGTGGATACTTGGACATACCTGCAGGCACGCAGGTGCGAGGCTGGAGGGTGCAGAAGTGGAAGCGGTGCAGGTGCGAGGGATTCGCCTCAACAGCGGATGCACATATGCGGGAAAGACGACCGCATGTGCGGAAAGGGCTGGACGCAGTGAGCGTTTTTATAAGCAGGAATTGGCCATTTTTCTCCCATTTCTAATTTGGCTTGGGCGATTTTGGAGAGCTTCAAGGGGAGATATTCTTAAAGTATCACAAGGTAAGCTATTCCCACTTATTTCAAGTTGAATATATGAATTAGATACGGATTAAAGTATGGAAATTTGTAGAAATTTGGGATTTTGAGGAAAACCTAGGAATTTGGTATTCTTGGATTTTAACCACGAATTTGAGCATGGAATCAAACACAAATTATGTATTTGAGTTCGTGAGGTTATGGATAACTTTATCATCAAAATTTTTAAAATTCGGGCACGTGGGCTTGAGGGTGATTTTATCGACTTTGGGATTGGAGTTAGAAATTGTTATGAAATGAATTGTTATGAGTAATGGAGTATACATTTATGGGTTTGCATAATTATTGGCTAGTTTTGGAGCGAGGTGTATAGATTTGAGTCATCGGAAGGGCTTGGAAGCCGGTTATGGAACTTCGGAGCGAGGTAAGTCTCCTTTCTAACCTTGTAAGACGGAGTTGTCCCCATAGGTGAAATAATTAATTATGTGCTACTATTTGTGGGGGATACGTACACACGAGGTGATGAGAGTTCGTGCGTAGCTACTATTATGCTTATGCCCGGGCAGTCTAGGACCAAAGAGCATGCTTTACTTGCCGTACTTGTAATTTTACTGATAAAATTTAAAATGCTTAAATCATATCGAACTTGGAAAATGAATGTCTAAAAAGATTAAACACCATCTTCTTGACCATTAAAAGAGAAATTGTCATTTCCTTGGGTAATAATTTTCTTGATGAAGTCTGGATTGAATGTTTGAATGTGTGTATCTATGAGTACCTGCGCCGCATGTATGATTCGAGAGCAGGGTAACTCTATTATTTATATCTGACCGCATCGCATGCATGATTCGCGAGCGGGGTAATAGATGCATCTATGGTTCGCGTCATTCGACCCTCCGGCAGTGCACATTTTATTATTTTGTTGGATCGGACCGTACGACCTCGACACTATTTGTGCATGCTATTTTCTTGGTACTTTCTGTGGTTTGAGCTACTTAATTTCCTTGAAATATAAACTGTCAGCTAATCTGACAGAAACTGAAATTGTAATTATGAAAGAAGTCGTCACTTCCTGTTGTTATTCTGTTACTTAATCATGACATTCATGCTTAGCATCACATTTAATTATATTAATTTGACCGCTAGTAAGTGTCGAAGTCGACCTCTCGTCACTACCTCTTCGAGGTTAGGCGGGATACTTACTGGGTACACGTTATTTTTGTACTCATACTACACTTGCTGAGACGTCTGTACTTATCTTCGAGAGGCTACGGGGGCTGTTACGAGTTCTTCCCTTCTTGATTCCTCATCGTGCGATTTGATGTCCTTTGAGGCTTATGCATATGTTTCATTCCTACTCAATCTTACGCGATGCGAAGCGCTTGCAATGTATCGTGAATTGGTACTACAGATATGGTGCATCATGCTACTCTCTGCATAGTTGGTTGGGGTTATTGTCGTCGCCTTGCAGAAGGATATTATGTCATTTCAGCTCGGTAGCTGCACCTCTGAAAGCTTTGAGGCTATGCGCAGATTGCTATGATGCTTATGATCGGTTATCGCACGATATTGGTGTAATGGTGGTATGCTTGCCTATGAATTGAGACAGTGAATGACTTGGAAGGATGTTTACTAAGCGCAAGATTCAGAGATTCAGTATTTCATTTCTGCTAGAGGAAAAACAAACGGGCTATAAATGTTCAGGTTTGGGTTGATAGAGTAATGAGGCTCGGTGTTTTCATGTATGATGTAATTTTCATTTGCGATGTGGCGTTGTCGTCTGTGATTGAATGCATTGAATTCGTCATTGTTATGGTCTTCTACAATTCACCTTTGGGGTTGGATATCGTGAGATAGTGTTGGAGAAACGGCTGTCAGATATCGCGGGGTGCGGTGGTCTAGGATTGAATGGGTATTTCTAATGCTGACGGCTCGTGAAGGAGGATCTTAGAAAGGGGTTGAAGTTAGTAGCAATCTATCGGTTCAAGTGCTGCAGAGATAGATATTGATCTAAGGAAACAACTGGGCAGCGAAGGATGAAGAAGGACATGTGGGAAGTGTAAGGCGGTGGTTAAATTTCTAGAAGTCCAGGTGTAAGAAGCGCAAGTCGGGTAGCTGCTTAAAGGAGTGAGTTTTACCAAAGTGGGAGAGTGGCAGTGTAGCATATGAGTTCTATCGTAAGATAGTTGCACATCTTGAGGAAAAGTTTAGAGTGATTTGAGAATTTTAGTGGACGATGATTGGGTCCACAGACTTAATTTGAAATATTGGCTATTATACGGCGGGAGGTGGGATACAACAGAAAGGGAGTTGTTTGACATGAAGAAGGTTGCAATATAAATGTGACTTGGAAGATATTGTCGCACATTTAGTTGATGTCCATAAGGAGTGAACGGACTGGTACAATTGGTAAATGAGAATGGGCTTAAGATGGGGTATTGATGTCGTGGTGATTGTTCCCCGTGCAACGACGTTGGAAGGTGTCGGCATGTAATTTCCATAGGTGGGTTATCTCCTGTGAGCAAGTCAGCGGTCGCGTGGTTGGCAAAGCTTCAGCGAAGGATTTTACTAACTATCCAGTGAGAGGTCGAGTATGTGAATGTTGCTAGAGATTTAGAGTGTTCATGAAATCCTAACAGAAGGATTTCAAGGAATTTGGCGAGTTGGATGTGCAAGATCATGTCAACAATGAAGAAAGAATCTAGGTAGGTTCCAGAGTTGTGTAATAGTGATAACTAGTGATTTGTACTACTATCTACTCCCATTTTCTTAGGTTTTGAGGCAATAATTCACTGATTTAATCCCACATTTTGATGAAAGTTGTTTGAATTGAAGGAACTGAGTTGATTTGTAAATATTGATCCAAAAGACCTCAAAAAGGAGCAGAACTTGCAAAATCCCAGAACCCAGCTGAAACGCTGTAGCGTCCACTTTTCCGCTGCAACGTTTGTCCCTTCGCTGCAGCGGATTTCTCTTTGCTGCTCCACTTGCAAACTTCAGAGAGCTATTTTTAAGGCCAAGAAAAACAATGTCTGCGCTATTTTTCCACGACAGAGTTTCATCCACCGCTGCAGCGCTCATTATTACGCGGTACGCGCTTTGAGAACTTCAGAGAGTCACTAAAAATTGGGATCCAAGCATTCGCGGTCAGCGGTATTTTTCCGCTGCCGCGTTCCAGCTACCACTGCAGCGTTCTAATATTCCTCTGGACGCGGATTGGAGGAATCAGAGAGTTGCAAAATTCAAGACCGCTGCAGTGACCATTATTCCGGTGCAGCAGAAGCCATTCTGCCGCGGCGCTCAGAAATACGCTGGGAGCGGATTCTCCATAGGGGCAATTTTGTCCAGTATTTTTAGCCCAGTATAAATAGATTCTTTTCTCATTTTTTAGGGAAGCAGCCGTTTGTAGAACACGTGAATAGTGCTTTTTGACTATTTTGAGTAATTTTAGCTTAGCTTTAACCATAGTTCTTCAATTATCTTGTATTTTACATTTATGAGTTTAATTTCATCTTCTACTTGCGTTTCTTCTTCAAATATGAGTAGCTAGACCATTAAGCTAGGGTTGTGACTCAACCCTAGTGTGGGTAGTTAATGGGTTTTCAATTTTAGGATGATTATGTGTATGGGTGCTTGGTATTTAGCTTAATTTGTGCATAAATCTCAGATTTAGTGGTTGCAAACACTATTTCAAGCCTTAATAACTAGGGTCACTCTTGAGAAAGATGACCCAAGTCTAGGTAATTGAGCTAACAAAATATTGGAGGAAACTCAAGAGATTGATAGCCCCAATAAAAAGGTGAATGCTAGAGATAGCTACACCTGACTTGAGCCAATTCATGTGCATAAATGAAAATACCCAATTGTGCTTGAGAAGGCCAAATTGGGCAAAGTCACCCATAATACCGAGAGGTAATGGGTGAGCAACTTTACATGAGGTTATGCTTTTCACCCACATTTCACAAGTTCATTCCCAATTTTAGACCCGTTAGGTACTCACCTAGGAGGAAGTCACAGCCCTAGTCCCTTTATCAACTGAGAAAATCATCAAAAAGATATTAGTTAGCTAGTTCATAGTTTTGTTTAGACTAAATCATAGTACAATTACAACAACCTTTTTATGCGAAGTGTAATTAAGAGCATGACACGCCACTAGATCATTTAGATACTCGACTCTAACATACATAGCTCCCTGGGGAAATCGATCCCGACCCTTCGGGTAAAAGCTGCTTCGACCCCTTCCTTACTACTATTTAATGGTATATGCGGGAGCCGATCACGCCATGGAGGTGACCACAAGAAGTGGACGAGGTGGTGAAGCTAGTTCTTCAAAGCAAAAGAGAGTTGTTGGTAATGATGATGACTTGCAAAATGATGAAATTCCGAGTGTGGTTGAGCATGTGGTGGAAGATCGACCAACTAGTGATGTGAGGATTGATATTCATGACCATGAGGAGGAATTGTAAAGTGTCGCGAACTCGTCTAGGGAACACGTAAATGACATGCCCGAACCGATTGTGTCGAAAGCAAAGGCACCAGCGCCTAGGCCTCCTCCTCCCTATCCTCAACGATTGGCAAAGCAAAAGAATGAGAACCAATTCAAGAAAGTCATCGACATGATGAAGAGCATATCCATCATGTTCCTTTGGGTGAAGCACTTGAGCAAATGCTCGGGTATGCCAAGTTCATGAAGGACTTGGTCACAAAGAAAAGGTCAATGGAGTGCGAAACTATAAAAATGACTCATCAAGTGAGTGCAATAGTGCACTCAATGGCACCCAAGCTTGAAGACCCCGGGGAATTCACCATTCCTTGTACAATTGGTAGCGCGGATTTTGCCAACGCATTGTGCGACTTGGGAGCTAGCATCAATTTGATGCCATACTCCGTCTTCAAAACCTTGGGAATTGGTCAACCTAGGGCTACTTCCATGCGACTTCAAATGGCGGATCTATCTATGAAGCGGCCTCTAAGAATCATTGATGATGTGTTAGTGCGGGTTGACAAGTTCATTTTGCCCGCGAATTTTGTTATCTTGGATTGTGAGATGGATTATGAAGTTCCTATCATCTTGGGAAGGCCCTTTCTTGCAACGGGAAAGGCCTTAGTTGACGTGGAGGCCGATGAGCTCACCTTCCGGGTGGGCGATGAAAAGGTCATTTTCCATGTTTGCAAATCAATGAAGCAATCCAATAGCACGGAGGTGTGTTCTTTCATGGACCTTGTCAATGAGGTCATTATTGATGAAACAAGCTCAATGATAAATGTTGAAGACCCTGTGGAAGCAGCTTTATTGAACCTTGATCATATTGTGGTGGATGGCTTGATCGAGTGTACCAATGCTCTACAAGGCATGGGTGCTTTTTCATATGGTCCTCGAAAGTTATCCTTGGATTTGGAGAATCGGAAAACTCCTCCGACAAAGCCTTCAATTGAAGAGCCACCTACCTTGGAGTTGAAGCCACTTTCACCACACCTCAGGTATGAATTTCTGGGTCCTTCTCGTACTTTACCTGTTATACTTTCATCTTGCCTAACCAAATTGCAGGTAGACTCTACTCTCAAAGTGCTAAAAAAGAGGAAGAAGGCCATAGCTTGGACACTTGCTAATATTCGGGGAATAAGCCCTGCATTTTGTATGCACAAGATAATTCTTGAGGATGGAGAAAAGCCTTCCGTAGAACACCAACGGAGGCTAAATGAGGCAATGCAAGAGGTTGTCAAGAAAGAGATAATCAAGTGGCTCGATGCTGGGGTCGTCTACCCAATCTCTGATAGTGCTTGGACTTCTCCAGTCCAATGTGTTCCAAAAAGGGTGGCATGACCGTGGTACAAAATGAACTTATTCCAACAAGGACTGTCACAGGTTGGTGGGTATGCATTGATTACCGCAAATTGAACAAGGTGACCCGCAAGGATCACTTCCCTTTGCCTTTCGTGGATCAAATGCTTGACAGACTTGCGGGGAGAGCTTTCTATTGCTTCTTGGATGGGTATTCAGGTTATAATCAAATCTTGATAGCTCCAGAAGACCAAGAAGAGACAACCTTCACTTGTCCCTATGGGACATTTTCCTTCTCCAGGATTCCTTTTTTATTGTGCAATGCACCCGCTACATTCCAGCGATGCATGATGGCAATTTTCACCGATATGGTTGAAGACTTTCTAGAGGTATTCATGAGATGATTTCAGCGTGGTAGGGGACTCCTTTGATGAATGCTTGAAAAATCTTGATAAAGTCCTTGCCCGTTGTGAAGAAACCAACCTAGTGCTCAACTGGGGAAAATATCACTTTATGGTTGAAGAAGGGATAGTTCTGGGCCACAAAATCTCATAGCAAGAAATTGAAGTAGACAAGGCCAAAATCGAGGTCATTCCCAAATTGCCTCCTCCGACCTCGGTGAAGGGAGTCCGTAGCTTTCTTGGGCATGCAGGGTTCTACCGGCGCTTCATTAAAGACTTTTCGAAGGTGGTGAATCCTCTTTGCAAGCTATTGGAAAAAGATGCCAAGTTCCACTTTGATGAAATTGTATGAGAGCATTTGAGTTGTTGAAGCAAAAGCTTACTACCACGCCAATTATCACCGTGCCAGATTGGAGCTCTCCTTTTGAGCTAATGTGTGGTTCTAGAGATGTGGCAGTGGGGGCGGTTTTGGGCCGAAGGGTGAACAAATTTTTTCACCCCATCTACTATGCAAGCAAAACCATGAACTCCGCCCAAATGAACTACACCGTCACCGAAAAAGAGTTGTTAGCTATAGTCTTTGCAATTGAGAAATTTCAGCCTTACCTTATGGGCGCCAAGGTGATAGTTCACACCGACCATGCGGCGCTCCGGTACTTAATTATGAAAAAGGATTCCAAGGCTAGACTTATGCGGTGGGTGTTATTGCTTCAAGAGTTTGATTTGGAGATCGTTGATAGAAAAGGGAGTGAGAACCAAGTGGCCGACCATCTTTCTCATTTGGAAGAGCAAGGGAGGCCAAGTGATGGTCTTGAGATTAACGATAGCTTCCCGGATGAACAACTTCTATCCGTCTCTTTGCATGATATTCCATGGTTTGCGGATATCGCCAACTACATTATCACCGGTGTTGTCCCGTTTGATCCCTCTTCTAACCAAAGGAAGAAGCTTAGACGGGATATCATGGATTATTATTGGGATGAACCGTATTTGTTCAAGATATGCAATGATGGTGTCATTCGGCGGTGTGTGCCCGAAGAAGGGCAAGTGTCAATTCTTGAGTCATGCCACTCCTCACCTTATGGTGGTCATCATGGAGGGGCAAGAACCACTTCAAAAGTCTTAAGTTGTGGTTTGTTTTTGGCCTACTTTGTACAAGGATGCTAGTGAGTTGGTCAAGCGGTGTGATGAATTCCAAAGAATGGGTGGCATATCCAAGAAAGATGAAATGCCTCTCACTACAATCCTTGAGGTGGATATCTTTGATGTTTGGGGAATTGATTTTATTGGGCCCTTTGTTAGTTTATGTGGAAACACCTACATACTTGTGGCAGTGGACTAGTTCTAAAAATGGGTTGAAGTCGTGGCTTTTCCCAACAATGATTCCCGAAGTTTGGTTGGTTTTCTAAAGAAGAATATTTTCACACGATTTCGGACACCCCGTGCTATCATCAGTGACGAGGGGTCTCATATTTGCAATAGGGTCTTCGATTCATTTCTATCCAGGTATGGAGTCAATCATAAAGTGTCTATTCCGTACCATCCTCAAGAAAGTGGCCAAGTTGAAATATCTAATCGTGAAATCAAGAACATTTTGGCCAAGACAGTGAATGCTAATCGGACTGATTGGTCCCGGAAGCTTGATGATGCTCTTTGGGCTTACCGGACTCCCTTCAAAAGACCTATCGATATGTCTCCTTATCGGTTGGTCTATGGCAAAGCTTGTCATCTTTCGGTGGAATTGGAGCACAAGGAACTATGGGCATTAAAGAAGCTTAACATGGATTGGGATACAACTACAAATCTGAGAGTTGACCACCTCAATGAGCTAGATGAGTTCAGATTCCACGCATATGCTAGTTCTTCTTTGTACAAAGAGAAAATGAAGTACTTGCACGACAAATATGCCAAAGACCGGGAGTTCAAGGTGGGAGACTTGGTGCTTCTTTTCAATTCTAGGCTTTGTCTCTTCTCGGGTAAACTTAAGTCCAAGTGGAGTGGCCCGTTTGAAGTGGTATTGGTTACACCCTTTGGTACTCTTGATCTCAAAAACAAGAATGGGGAGATTTTTCGTGTGAATGGGCACCGGGTCAAGCATTATCTTGATAAATTTGAAGATAGCCACGTGGTGGATTTGCTGAAATTCCTTTGAACATGGTAACCTGCGTCGTGCCGCGATATTAGATCAGGCGCTTCTTGGGAGGCAACCCAAGAATTTTTATTTTCTTTATATTTGGTTGTTTTGGGTAGGATAGATTTTTTGTGGACTAACCAGTTGTGAAGTTGATATAGGACTTGGTGGATGCAGTGCAGGTGAAAATCTGGAAACTGAGCAAAGTGGCAAAATTCCGCTGCAGCGGTCAAAAATCCGCTGACAACGGTGACCAAGCGCTGCAGCGAAAAATGACCGCTGACAGCGGTCCAAATGTTACTATTTTGCTGTCGCGGTGTGCATTCCGCTGTACGACAGAATTACGCTGCAGCGGTGAAGGTGAAATCTCAGCAATCAGGAAAGAGCAAAAGCGCGATCAACGGAAAAACTCCGCTGCCACTCTAGTTATGTCGGTCATGGGTCCCACTCTTTAGTATATATACTAAGGGACCCTCAATTTTTACCCTTTTCTCTCATTTGCTTACCATACAACAAAAGTTACTGCTCATTACTGTTTCACTGTTCATCCAAGCCCTTAATTTCATCCCTTTTTCATCCTTCATCTTCATCAAATTACTAGTATGTTCTCATGATTTACATATAGCTTAGTATTTGTTTTTTTCTTTTTAGGTAGTTTCATTGTGTTTTTTCTTTTGTTAGCTTTTTTTATAAAATTAGTGCAACACTAATCTTGGAAATTTAATTATTAAGGTATGTTACAATGTTGGGGTAATACTTTCTGGGTACCTATGTGGGTAAAGGGTTCTTCATATCTGTATTTTTGTGAAAATTTTGAAATTTTGATAAACCCTAGCTCTAAGTGCATTGTACTGACGACCTCCGCTGCAGCATTTTAGAATTCCGCTGGCAGCGGAGGTCCAGAACCTTCTGTTTTCAATTTGAGGATTCCTCTGCAGCGGTCTTAAAATCCGCTGACAGCGGTCCTGTGTTACGCTACAGCGGACAATAATCTGAGGTCCGCGTTTCATAGGTTCAGAGAGTTTTATTCTCAGATGTCTAACCTTCCGCTGTAGCGACCAGATTTCCGCTGTCAGCGGTGGCCAAACGCTGTAGTGGTCCAGTTTTCTGCGGTCCGCGTTTCATAGGTTCATAGAGGAGTAGTCTGAGTCCCCTGATTCCGCTGCAACGGCTCTTTTCCACTGACAGCAGTTTGGTTATGTTTACACTGTTTCATTCTCTGCTTCTTGACTTCTATTTGGTACTTAGGTACACTATATTAACAATATTTGTTACATATTTGCAGAAAATGGTGAGATCAAGGGGAGGACCTGAAAAGCAACCTGGGAGAGGCGACCCTTCAAGGGGTCGAGGCAAAGGAATGCAACAAAACCCGTTGTGCCCTAACTCAAGCAATTGGCAAGAAACAAAAGAGAAAAAGAGCCAGTCTTGAAGAGTCGGAGTCCAGTGAGTACTTGCCCTCCCGGGAAGCTTCAGAGGGACAAAGTGGGGCAGCTCTAGCAGCTGCATTATCAAAGCCAAGGAGACTCATCAACGAGCCCACCAGGTGTCTTCTGAAGATTCCTCTAGTCATTCAGCCACTCCTCTCGAGGGCACATGTGCAGCAGCCCAATTAGCAGATCAACCAGTAACCTCTCATTCCATCAACCTCGAAAGCACAGATGAGGGTCCTGATGATGGAAGGGGTGGGGACACCTAAGTACATACTACTGGTATTCAAAGGACTAGAAACCCCTCAGCATGGCATGACCGGTTTGTCTCTGAACCGGCCTACCTTCAGTTTAGAGAAATGTGGCCCCAAAGATCTCTCATCCCCGAAAGGCCCTTCATCATCAAAGACCTCCTACCACTCAATCCCAATGTGAGAAAGCAATTTTTAGAAAGGTAGGGGTGGGATCTCTTCAATGCCAAAGTGGTTGCTGCAAATGAATATGTTGTGAAGGAGTTCTACACAAATGTGGCATTCACCAAAAAAGGACACATACCTCACCAAAGTTCGCAACCAAAAAGTTCTGTACAATGGCAAAGCTTTTAATGACTATGCAGGTTTCGGGGATGTAGATGAGACTCGGTACTTGGAGAAAGTGAATCAGAAAGATTTGGCTCACCCATGGTTGGCTTCAGTCATTGCTATTTCAGGGACTACACCGGATTGGTTGGTTGAAGGCATGATCAGGAGGAATACATTGAGCTTTGAGGCCAGGGGATGGGCAACATTTGTGTGCATAAGGATAGACCCAATACTCCACGACAATGATATGCCCATTTCCAGGGCGGTGATAGTGGGTGCTATTATGGACAGTATCCCGATTAACGTCGGGATCATCATGTGAAGAGTGAGAGAACGGGTTGTGAAGAAGAATGAGGCCTCCTATCCCTTTCCCAACTTCCTCACTATGTATTTTCAGGACAATGAAGTTGAGGGGAGGGCTTTTGATACATTTGTGAAGCCCCGGACAACTTTCTCTTGGTACCATTTGAAGGGGTCAGACAACCCCAAGGCAAAAGGGAAGGCCTCCACCTCTGCATCCCCTGGTACTTCCACAGCCACTGAGCCTTCCGCTGCTGCTGAAGGATCCATTCCTTCTAAGGGGCCCACTGATGCTTCTATCCTAGAGCCTCCATCAGATCCTGACATGCCCATACCAGTCTCAGTGCCATCATCATCCACTTATCCTCAAACAGCCTTGAAAGTGTCCCATACTTTAGTTGGTATCACCAAATGGATGCAGGTAGCCTTTTGTAGACTTTCTGACCTTTCTTCTACAGTTGCAGCCCAGTCAGCTCTAGCATCCATTGCATTGCCTCCTAGTCTGAAGGAAACATTGAAGAGCATGGAGACACTGGAGAAACAACAAGAGGAAATCACTTATTGGGGCCAGTATGTGAAGAAGATGAAAAAGGCCCAAGATGATACAAAGAAGGTACAGAAGAAGATGTTGGAGACTCAAAAAGCTTTGGTGAAGGAGATGGAAAAGGTCGATGCTGCGGGGGACATCCCCCTTGATCTTTTGCTAGGAGAGTCAGGGCCCACTGACCAGGCTACATATGTGGATGAGGCATACCTCCCACCTTCTCCAGTTCGTGGAGGTGCCATCCCCCGGACGGAGGGCATGGAGATTCAACTAGAGGAGTCTGAGAGCCAGACATCCATGCAGACACAGGACCCTGCTATCACCACTGGCACAATGCCTTCTTCATCAGCCCCAGTTGACCCTTCTCCTATGCAGCCTGAGGCACCATAGGGAGTTTCCTCTTACTCTCTCTCACCCCTCTCCCCTGTTCTATTTTTTTGGCTTATTAGCATTGAGGACAAAGCTAATTTTTATTAGAGGGGGTGGCCTCTATTTGGTAGTTGGTAATTTAAGAAAATTCGATGATTTTGGGTTGTAATAACTGTTAATACTCTTTTTTTTTTTGTTATTTACATTCCCGTACTTTTAATTTTGGTATGTATATATTCAGATTCCCTACCCTATCATATGTATATATCCATCCCTTATTGTAAATATTCATTTCTAATTTTTGTATTTTCTACTTTATAACTTCTTTAGCTTTTTCCATTTGTAGTTTAACTTCTTATTTTATTTAGTAGCATCTTTTTTAATTTGTAACTTCTTCTTTTCCTTTTTGCGTTGTCAATATGCCCCTGGTTTTCTTAAGGCCACGGTTCTTTCCAGGGGTGGAAATTATGCGAACCAGATGTCTCTTCCCTACGACAAACGGTGTGACGGCCTTCTTAAGGGATTGAGTCAGTTTTTCATTTTTATTTTTGTTTTTGGTTTTTGTTTTCTTTCGTTTCAGTAGTAGTGAATAAATGTGATTCAAATAGAGCTTCACTTGCCACCAACAGATTTACCTTTGACCTTATGGTTAAAGACAGGTTACAAATGAGGCTAGTTCTAGTTGTGACCCTTAGAGTGTTGAGTTGACTGAAATTGTCGTCAGGTGGTATTCATGGCCATATTTGAGTTTTCGATTTGAACCAAGATTGTTGTGGTCCCTCAACTCGATACTCTTTAGAAATCGTAAGGCTTGTGAGGTGAGGTTTGTAATTGCATATCCCGAGTGCCGTGCCTAAAAGTATAGAACTTGTCCCGAATGTTTTTTTAGGAGAAATCTTAAGTGAGCTCAACTTGTGAGATGATCATATGCCTTCCTTGACTCCCTACTTAAATTGAAAGACCTCTTTAGTCTACCTTGACATGGTCCCTAGTCAACCCCTTTTGAGCCTGATCCGATTTGTTCAAAAACCACGTTGTTAACCTTCATCCATTCTCTAAAGACCCTCTCTTGGCACTCATTCTTTCCTTTAGCACTCTTGATGAAGAATAGGAAAAAATCATAAGTTTGGGGGAGAGAAGAGTAAGTGCATAGTGATGAAAGGCTTGGTTATAAAAAAAATGGGTCAAAGAAAAAGGTTGAAAAGAAAAATGAACCAAAAAGGGAAAAGAAAAAGGGTGAAAGAAAAAGCAAAAGTTTGAAAAAGAGGTTGAAATTATGGAAAAGAAAGAAAAAGGGAGGAAAATGAGCCCAAAGTAAAAAAGAAAGAGTGACTATGAGTCTCTCTAAGTTCCCCAAGGAAAATGTGTGACTCAAAGAGTCAAGAGTAAAATGTGCAAAAATGTGAAAAATTGGAGTGCTTAAGGGAAGATTGTTCATCATGACCAAATTTGATCTAAGAAGCCTCCATTATATCCCGACAAAGCTCTATAGGATCTCAAGTTGAGTGAGCTCACATTAGTGGTGATTTACACGAGGGGCAAGCTTATGGTACTTAAAGCCGGACTTGAGGCGTTCATTTGAGAGTGAAGAGAGCACCCCATGATAAATCCAATTTTGAAAGTTCAATATTTATGGTGTGGTGAGCCCAAGGAAAGTAGAGGAGGAAGAGTCTGAGATCCACAATGATTGAGGTGAAAGATAGATGCTCTATGACGACCTTAGTCCTCTCTTGAAACTTTGGTGTCACGCTAGATCTAGTGAGCTAGAAAATCATTGCATAATGTTGTCAATAGTTCATTTGCGTCAAAAGGGTAATTGTTAGTGCCAATTGAAGCTTGATGAATCACATCTTAATGGATGAAATACTTTCTCTTTTCTGGTTACGGAGGTGGGAGTTATTTTGTTTGCTTGAAGACAAGCAAAGACTTAAGTTTGGGGGAGTTTATACCTAGTGATTTGTACTACTATCTACTCCTATTTTCTTAGGTTTTGAGGCAATAATTGACTGAATTAATCTCACATTTTGATGCAAGTTGTTTGAATTGCAGGAACTGAGTTGATTTGTAAATATTGATCCAAAAGACCTCAAAAAGGAGCTGAACTTGCAAAATCCCAGAACCCAACTGAAACGCTGCAGCGTCCACTTTTCCGCTATAGCTTTTGTCCCTTCGCTGCAGCGGATTTCTCTCCGCTGCCTAACTTCAGAGAGTTGTTTTCAAGGCCAAGCAAAATGATGTCTGCTCTATTTTTTCGCGGCAGCGTTTCATCCACCGTTGTAGCGCTCATTATTACGTTGGACACGCTACAGAACTTCAGAGAGCTAGTAAAAATTGGGATCCAAGCTTTCGCGGTCAGCGGTATTTTTCCGCTGCCGCGTTCCAGCCACCGCTGCAGCGTTCTAATATTCCGCTGGACGCGGATTGGAGGAATCAGAGAGTTGCAAAATTCAAGACCGCTGCAGCGACCACTATTCCGCTGCAGCGGAAGCCATTCCGTTGCGGCGCTCAGAAATACGCTGGGAGCGGATTCCTCGTAGAGACAATTTTGTCTAGTATTTTTAGCCTAGTATAAATAGATCTTTTTCTCATTTTTTAGGGAAGACAACCGTTTGGAGAACACGTGAATAGTACTTTTTGACTATTTTGAGTAATTTTAGCTTAGTTTTAACCATAATTCTTCAATTATTATCTTGTATTTTACATTTATGAGTTTAATTTCATCTTCTACTTGTGTTTCTTCTTCAAATATGAGTAGATAGACCCTTAAGCTAGGGTTGTGACTCAACCCTAGTGTGGGTAATTAATGGGTTTTAAATTTTAGGATGATTATGTGTATGGGTGTTTGGTATTTAGCTTAATTTGTGCATAAATCTCAGATTTTGTGGTTGCAGACACTTTTCAAGCCTTAATAACTAGGGTCACTCTTAAGAAAGATGACCCAAGTCTAGGTAATTGAGCTAACAAAATATTAGGGCAAACTCAAGAGATTTATAGCCCCAATAAAAGGGTGAATTTTAGAGATAGCTACACCCGACTTGAGCCAATTCATGTGCATAAATGAAAATACCCAATTGTGCTTGAGACGGCCAAATTGGGCAAAGTCACCCATAATACCGAGAGTTAGTCGGTGAGTAACTTTACATGAGGTTATGCTTTTCACCCAAATTTCACAAGTTCATTCTCAATTTTAGACCCGTTAGTTACTCACCTAGGAGGAAGTCACAATCCTAGTCCCTTTATCAACTGAGAAAATCATCAAAAAGATATTAGTTAGCTAGTTCATAGTTTCGTTTAGACTAAATCATAGTACAATTACAACAACCTTTTTTGAGAAGTGTAATTAAGAGCATGACACGCGACTAGATCATTTAGACACTAGACACCAACAAACATAGCTTCCTGTGGAAATCGATCCCGACCCTTCGGGTAAAAGCTGCTTCGACCCCCTCCTTGCTACTATTTAGTGGTATAGGCGAGAGCCGATCAAATAGTAGCTCCAGGCTAAGTGGAAGAGTCCCACCGCCTATGATTGGGTTTCATGGTTATCTACTGGTGAAACTTTTTGGCTATCGTCATATTGGTGAGTTATTGCAGCTAAGGGAAAAAGGACATGAGTGGTAATTTGAGAAAGGGAATTGGTAGAGGTGTGCTATAGTTGGCCTTATCGACTCATGTTCAGGATTTGGGAAAATTTATGATTTATGCTTCGTACAGAGGTGAGCTACGAGGGAAGTGATTCAGTTAGGTGATTTATTAAGATCAATGTTTATGGGCCAGCGGAGCCTTGGTGTTGATTATATTCGAGACCAAGACAGAGTGGGTGACCCCTAACAACAGTCCTAGTGAATTTAAAGGTTAAAATGTGGTGCCTGAGGATTTCAAACCCGTGGTGTGGTTAAGAATCGAGCTTTTGTAGCGGTGTATGATAAGGGCCCCGGAACGTTCTATTATATTTTCGACGTGCAGAGTAGTATTTGGAAGAAAAAGAAAACATGACTTCGAATTTGTAGAGGAATTATCAGAATGGGTGTACCAGTTGAGGATGAGAATATGTGTGTAAGGAGGGCATAAAACGGTTCATCGGTCTGGAGATAATGGGGTCTCGTGGAATGGGGTCACTAAGGATGAGTGTGAGTTGAGTTGTTAGGTGTTGACTGGAGTTGTCATTATATCTAAGTCAAGTTAAGGATAAATTAGAAGGAGTTAGATTGGTTAGCCATGGTGGAAATGGCATATTGATGGCAGCGATCAGTTCCTTCAGCGTGATTAAGTTATGTATGTGACTGGTGACGGTGCGTGTGAGTGCTTGTCGGCCACCGTATTGGAAGTATCCAAGTATTATGGCCTATTATGTGTAGGCGGATCCCGGAAAGGTTATGGTGGTTTAGACCACAACTTGATGATTTATATATTCTACAGTTAGGAGAATTCATTCGCGTGCTGTTGTGGTTCTCTTGGAATGACTTAAGTAAAAAGTTTCTATATGATGAAGTGTTTACCCTATTAGTGGTTCAAGAGTTATGATGAGATTCATGTACGATCGCATATTGGCATGTTAGGTGCAGTGAGCGGCATGAAATTTGGAAACAAGGATCAAGGTTGCGGTTCGGTGTTGGCGAGGATGTCACAAGCTCAGATGAGCATTTGAATGTTTAGAGTAAGCTGGTGTTGACTTCAGCGTCACCTGAGATCGGTGGTTTTGTGAAAGCGGCTTTGCGTCATGGTCATGGATTCTTGATTTGCTTTACAACGTTAGTGTGGTCGGTGGTGTGGATGTGCAGACTTGTTGCCTTGTGTGGAAGGTCATGGGAGCGTGACTATGGGAAGATTGTATAAGTGTGACCTGTAGTCACTTGATTGATTGAAGGTTTAAGCCAAGTATGAAAACTGCGGTAATATCACCTATTTGACAATTTATGCCTAGAGGGCGCTCGGTTCCTTTGGTTGCGGAATGTGGAAGTTTGCTCCAGTTATGATGGTTGTTCTTGTGTGGTATGGGGAAAAGAGGGTTATTAGGGATCCGGGAAAGGTTATTAGCCTAGTACGGTGCGATCAGAGTCGGCTTGAGGTATGCGGATGGATTTAAATATGAATATGGGCTCTATATCATGCCAGATTTGTTCATTTCAGCATATCACTTCTTATGGAGGAGTATTCGGACGTCGGATGTCGTTTCATTGTCAGCTATTCCATGTGATGCTATATTGTGCCGTGTGAGTTGTGAAACGGCTTGATAAATTTCATATGTGTTGTGGTTCCGCGTAGCGATGATGTTATGTGAGTAGGTTGGTTCTTGAGATTAAGATCATATATTGCACCTCAGTTGTGCTTGAGTTTTGTAGATTATGGAGCTATATGTATCCTCAGGGTTGGTACTGTGCACTTAACGTTGCTTGTGACCGATTTTCAGTATCTTGTAGTAATGAGCAATTTAGCTCGGTGTGTATTTCCTTATGTGAATTTTATGTGTGGATCGGAAGGCACGCCGCCACAGGTACGTTATTTGGCTCGGGTTGCACACTGCAACAGTGTGATGTTGAGTACGGTTCCTTATATTCTATTTTTGTGTGTTTTGCTCCCATTTATTGAGGAAAGTTCATATTAGTGTGTAAGTTGAGTAGTCCCTTCCAGAGTTTGTTTTCTTTATGTATCGCGTTCGAGTTGTGGCCTATTGTCACATTGTGGTATCATATAAGACTTGTGGTCATGTCTGGGGTGGCTTACTTCCTGAGCAGTTCTTGTTGGGTGAGACGAGATTATTGGATCTAGGACCGGTGCAATAAGATTAAATGAAGTGTATTAGAGAGCAAATACCATTATTTGGTTCATAATGAGGTGATGATTCTAGTCAAGAGGAGAGATTCAATGATTTGTTGACTCTGCAGTGGGTTATGAATTTCGACACATCTCTTCTTTCATGGCGGTATTGTAAGAGTTAGAGCAGTACCTATATATATGTCATGGGGCATTGTGAGCATCAGACTCGGGGAATGTCGGATTTTATGATCAAAGAGCGTTATTATGGGCATGTGAATGATGTGGTGCATGGTGTGAACTCAACAAAGGTATGCAGTCATGTTCTGGTACATCGTGTGGTGATTGATACGATATTCATATATTGGAAGCAGGCTTGGCAGAGAATTTAAGATGTCGGAACTGGGCTCTAAGGCTTATTTGCCTGAATAAAAGAGAATATCTTCAGATTTGTTGAGATATTGTTCTCAATTGAGTTATGGTAGCACGAATAGGTGCACGAGTTGTTAAGCAGTAATTCTAGACTACTCCAGCACAATTCTTAGCACGTTCGAGGACGAATGTATGTATAAGTGAGAGAGAATGTAACGACCCAACCGGTCGTTTTGAGCTCTAGCACGTCGTTTAGCAGTTTGTGGACATGAGCAGCTTCATTTCAGGTATTATGACTCGTAGGCGTGGTCGGAATTGAATTTCGGGAAGTTTGGAGTCAATTTGAAAAAAGAATTCTCATTTAAGAAACCTTAAGTTTGAAGAATTGGCTAAGATTGAATTTTTGAGTAAACGACCTCGAAATCGGGATTTGAAGGTTCCAGCAGGTCCGTATGATGATTTAAAGCTCGGGCGTATGATCAGATCAGGTTTTTGGATGACCTTGGAGCGTTTCGGCATCTATTGTGAAAGTTGTCATTTTGGAAGAAATTCATAAATTTGGGTCGAAGTGTGTTTCAGTGTTACCAATGTCCGTTTGGGAATATCTCAATATGGTGATTCTGGTGTTGGGAGCGCGATCGGAAATAGATTCGGAGGTCTGTAGGTCATTTTGGAGTCATTTGGCTAAAGTTAGAAATTTGAAGGATTTTAAGAAGTTTGACCGGAAGTGGACTTTTTGATATCAGGGTCTGATTCCGATTCCGGAAGTTGGGGTAGGTTCGTAATGTCAAATACGACTTGTGTGCAAAATTTGGGGTCAATCGGACGTGATTAATAGGGTTCGGCATCGAATGTTGAAGTTGGAAGTTCTAAAGTTCATTAAACTTGAATTTGAGTGTGATTCATGATTTTGGCGTTGTTTGATGTGATTTGAGACCTCGAGCAGGTCCGCATTATGTTTTGGAACTGGTTGGTGTGATCGGACAGGGTCCCGGGGGCCTCGGGGGGATCCCGGGTGGTTAACGGATCAAAAGAGGAGTTTGAGGAAGGGCTGAAGCATCTGGTGTCTGGTGCGATCGCACCTGCGCAATAAGGGTTGCAGGTGCGTGAGGCGCGGGTGCGGCGTATGGCACGTAGATGCGATATTGGAGTGGAGCTGGGGGAGCCGCAGGTGTAGATGCTTGGGCGCACCTGCGGGCGCACAGGTGCGAGGCTTGAGGCCGCAGAAGCGGAAGCAATGCAGGTGCGAGGGAGTCGCCGCAGCAGTGGATGCGCAGATGCGGGCGAGGCGACCGCAGGTGCGGAAAGGGCTAGAGGCAGTGAGGGTTTTTATAAACAGGAATTAGCCATTTTTCTCCCATTTCTCATTTGGCTTGGGCGATTTTGGAGTTCTTCAAGGGGAGATATTCTTCAAGTATCACAAGGTAAGTTATTCCCACTCATTTCAAGTTGAATATATGAATTAGATACGGATTAAAGTATAGAAATTTGGGATTTTGAGGAAAACCTAGGAATTTGGTATTCTTGGATTTTAACCACGAATTTGAGCATGGAATCAAACACAAATTATGTATTTGATTTCGTGAGGTTATGGATAACTTTATCATCGAAAAGTTTTAAAATTCGGGCACGTGGGGCCGAGGGTGATTTTATCGACTTTGGGATTGGGGTTAGAAATTGTTGTGAAATGAATTGTTATGAGTAATTGAGTATACATTTATAGGTTTGCATAATTATTGGCTAGCCTTGGAGCGAGATGCATAGATTTGAGTCATTGGAAGGGCTTGGAAGCCGGTTATGGAACTTCGGAGCGAGGTAAGTTTCTTTTCTAACCTTGTAAGAGGGAATTGTTCCCATAGGTGAAATAATTAATTATGTGCTACTATTTGTGGAGGCTACGTACGCACGAGGTGACGAGAGTCTGTGCGTAACTACTATTATGCTTATGTCCGGGCAGTCTAGGATCCAAGAGCATGCTTTACTAGCGGTACTTGTAATTTTACTGATAAAATTTAAAATGCTTAAATCATATCGAGCTTGGCAAATAAATGTCTAAAAAGATTAAACACCATTTTCTTGACCATTAAAAGAGAAATTGTCATTTTCTTGGGTAATTATTTTCCTAATGAAGTCTGGATTGACTGCTTGAATGTGTGTATCTATGAGTACCTGCGTCGCATGTATGATTCGCGAGCGAGGTAACTCTATTATTTATATTTGACCGCGTCGCGCGTATGATTCGCGAGCGGGGTAATAGATGCATCTATGATTCGCGCCGTTCGACCCTTCGGCAGTGCACATTTTATTATTTTATTAGATCGGGCCGTACGACCTCGGCATTCTTGGTACTTTCCGTGGTTTGAGCTGCTTAATTTCCTTGAAATATAAACTGTCAACTGAACTGACAGAAACTGAAATTATAATTATGAAAGAAGTTGTCTCCTGTTGTTATCTGTTACTTAATCATGACATTCATGCTTAGCGTCACATTTAATTATATTAATTTGACCGCTAGTAAGTGTCGAAGTCGACCTCTCGTCACTACCTCTTCGAGGTTAGGCGGGGTACTTACTGGGTACACGTTATTTTTGTACTCATACTACACTTGCTGCGCATTTCGTTGCACATGCACACGTATGGCTAGTGGCCTAGCTTGGCGCAGCGACATGGTTGATACGGAGACTTAGATGAGTTGCACCTCTCGAGGCGACCCGCAGCCAGCAGAGTCTCCTTTAGAGTATTGTGTTGTATTTTTCCTACTGTCCCATTTGTACTCTGGATGGTTATTGTATTTCATTCGTTTCCTAGAAATTGCTCATGCACTTGTGACACCGGGTTCTGGGGTGACTATGGTATTTGTTCATTATTAAAATTTGTTAAAAATATTATTGCTTACTAAGTGGAAGTTCGTTAATTATTATTTAATGAAATGAAAAGGAATGATTTCAAGAGTATTAAAAATAAAGATTTAAGTAACTTCTTGGTGTTGGCTTGCCAGACAAGTGTCCGGCCCACGACATTTATTGGATTTGGGTCGTGATACTGATCACAACCTTTTCAACAATATATTGTTAATATTACTCATTAATTATCATTATTTTAGATTATCATTACGTTACGCCACCAATATCATATTGTTAAGTTACTAGTTTCAGTTTTATACTTTACAATATCATTTATTATATTTAAATATTATTATTTTATTTAAAACTTATTATTAGGTTATATTTTCTAATTAAAAATCAGTAGACATGTTTATAATCAATAACAAGTCATGATAACCTTTTGATTGAAATACTGTTAAATTAACATATTATCATTTTTTTAAATCATAATTACGTTAAGTGACTAATCTCATGTTGTTAACATATTATTTAGCCACTAATATTAGTAAAAAATGATATTTTTCAATAAGAAAAATGTATATTTTGGGTTTTTCTCTGGGAAGGGGAGGAGGGGTTTGGGTTTGGGGTATAGATGGTGGTAATAGACTATGCTGGTGCTTTAGTATTAACCAAATGCAACATAAGCACATTCAGATGGTTTTGTATAGATTGACTTAAAATCTATTATAGATCACGATACACTTTGAAATCTATTATAATTAAGCAGGTCGTTTAGTATAGACTGAGTTAAAATTTATTATAATCATAAATATGAATTGTTCATCTTTCAACCTCAAGCTCAAATCTAAAATATCACCGAAAACTATCTTAAATTCTTCCAACTCCCTCAAATTTGAGATTTAGGCACCTCAAAGATCCACAACAAAACCCAACAACACACACTCGAAATAGTTCACAAATATTAAAAAAATTACTTTTCAAGCTTGAAGCTCAAACTTCAACAATGGCTGTCAATGGATTACTTCAAATTTTCTTTTGACCTAGACGGGGGAAGAAAAATAGAACGGAAATGAGTTGAGAGAGGGAAATTTCTTTTTTTATATTTCTATTTTGTTTTATTGACCGATCCGTATTTTTAAAGCTTGGGGATGGTTTCGAACATTTCGTAATGAAAATTAGCTTAACTAGCACTAATCATTTAAAGGGTTCAAAACCCCAAAAAAGCCTTAAAATGGGTGCCCCGCTAAGAAGCCCCAACTAACAAGGCGGTTACTAAGATTTGTAAATATTCATAAAAGCCCCTAACTTCTACATATTATTCACACTTTGACCCTATCAACAAATCAACTATACAGTTCAATACTTCAATATGAATACTATTAAATTACAATAATAATACTATTTATAGTGAGAGGAACTGTTCAGATTGTGTAGAAAAATCCTATTACTAAAAGATCGAGTAAAAGAATATGTTAGCAATAAAAAGGAAAAACTATCAATAAAAAATCCATTCCCGCGATTCACACGCTCACAGTGTTCCAAACCCACCGACGGCGGCGACGCCACCGTTTCTGTCGTCGTTAATGATACACAAGACCGACATTTACATGTTTCCAATTTCGTCTTTTCACGTTTACTTCTGCGAATGCTAATTAACTAATAGAGAAGTTTCAAATAATATAATAGTAGTAATAACTAATAACTTTGACTTTCTAAAATTGTTCATTCCATCCATGGATAAAACACAAATATACTCCCCTTCTAAATTTATCAGTCATAATTTTTTAAAATATTGTCTCAAATTATGATCATTATAAAAGTTCAAGATAAATTTAATTATTTTTTTTATTTTATCTTTAGTACTCTTCCAGTTCACAATAAATAATTTTTTAACTTATTTTTTGTGGTCCAAATTAAGTGATTTTTTCAGATTTTAAGAATAAATTAATTTTTTTTTTCCTACATTGCCTTTGGAGTAAAAAATCCTGGAGTACGTGTTAGGAGTGTTTATGTGAAAAGATATTAAAGGTTAATATGGTCAATTTCATTACTAATTAATGTTAAAAGGTGAATTTCTTAATATGTGTGAAAACAACCAAAAAATTAATTATTTTGAACCGGAGAAAGTATTAATCATTCTTGAAAATTACAAACACCTAAATTATAGGGTAATATTCTGATTGGTCAAATACCATAAGACATAAATAGGAGTAAAATAATAAAAAATATCTCATATTTATTATTCCCTCCGGTCCAAAATAAGTGATATTTTGGTTGTTTTCACACATATTAAGAAATTTACCTTTTACGATTAATTAATAATGAAAATGACCATATTAACCTTCACTATATCTTTACATAAACACTCCTGACACACACTCTAACATTATTTAATTCAAGGGCAATGTAAGAAAAAAATAATTAATTTATTTTTGAAATCTAAAAAAATCACTTAATTTGGACCATAAAAAAGGTTAAAAAATTACTTATTATCGACCAGAAAGAGTATTTTCTTACTGAGCGTGTAAATTAAAACACCACCGATAATTTGAGACGAGTAATAAATATTCACCATGTTCGCTCATTTTCTAACTCGGGATTTGCAGGTTACATGCATGAGGGCTAGGGGTGGCAATTTGAGCCCAAACCCATCTAACCCGCCCAACCCGCCCAGAGATTAATGGATTGGGCTGAAAATATTTTAGCTCATGGGTCAATTTGGGCTGAGCCCAAGTTAACTCTTTATTTTTTATGACCCATTCTAACCCATTTAGCAGCCCAAATATAACCCATGAAACTCACCCAAAACAAAAGGATCTGAACCCAACTTATCTAGAAATTTACTTAGTTGCCCCAATTTTATAATTTTTTTATATTTTCTTTTTTTTTTCTTTTTTTCTGCACCTCCCCCTCACCCACCATACCCCCTAATCCCACCCCCACCCCCACCGCACAGTGCGCAAACCCCCTCAAAAATATGGGTCAAGTTGGGCGGGTTGGGTTATGACCCATTGTTTAGCCCATCTTGACCCAGCCCATCTTAGCCCAAGTACACTTTGGGCTGGGTTGGGCAATGACCCATTTATTGACCTAACCCATCTTGACCCGCCCAAATTCAGCCCAACCCGCCCATTTGCCATCCCTAACGAGGGCTTTGCTTTTTCCCATGCACGACGGCTTCAAGTTGGTGGCTGACATACTAGAGTATTTTTTTTTCTTTTTTGTATCGCGATCTTTCAATTCTTTGAATAATTAAGATATTTACGCCCTGAATGAGTAGTCAACCTTAGCAGCGCGATGTTACAATAATGGTCTTAGCAGTGGGGAACCTAAAACTACTGATCCATAGTTTTTCCAGTGGCTTCTTCTATCTCCTATATATCTTGGAAAAAGTAAAGGAAAAGATTATTTAATGCTCCCTCTGACTTTTCTAGATATGTCAAAGTAAATAAACTCTACAAAATAATGGATCCAATTGACCTGCCGAATGGAAAAATTTGTACGATTTATGCATGTCTTCTTCCATTTTCTTCGCAAAAATAAAATAAAATTGAAAGAAATAATGCAAATCAGTTTCAGCTAGAAGCATATACCCTTGAAATTAAGTTCATGGCTATAATTAAATGAAGAATATATGTGATCCAAATTCGTTCGAGTCCAGTTTGATTAAGTTGAAGGTCATACTATGATACTCATATATACAGATAGAAGCAAAGAATTAAGAAAGAAATTAATAATCAAGCTAATTAATTAAGGTGGGAGATATTTTCCCGTGTTAACAATTTAAAGCTACGCTAAAATGAAGTGAGCTAATTCACGCACAATCTTTTATATATATATATATATTGATCGGTAAACAAACTGTATATCACCGACACAATAAGGTTTCTCTGATTATTGTATCAATTTAAGTTGATGGTGTCCAAAATCTTTGTTGAAATAGTGCAGAAAACTTAAAACTCCCGTTATAAAAAACACATGGAGTACTTAATAAATCATGAATATTGTGGGTCAAGTCATTTTTCTACCCAACGCCCAAGGAATATGAATGTAAATGCGTGAGTCTTTTTTCCTTTTGAATTAACATGCGTCAACTATTTACTGTTTTCATAATTACCCATTGTTTCTTACTACTAAATTGTTGGCACTTGGCAGCACTTCCAGATATACTACTAGGTCGAGGACACGATTCGGTTAGCCTGTCACTTCTTTTTACAGCTTATTACAAAGTACTATGTTTTCTTTGATTATTAATAATGTATCTTTAATTTGAATTTATATTGAACAACATTTTACTTTTGGTCTCCTACGTTTAATTTGAATTGCTGTGTCCGAACAAGTTAGCATTTCGTTGGAGTATAATATGCTTTCATTAGAAGATTAAAAAAAGTTGCTTTGACTTAAATACATATTAAATTGATAATATGGTACAACAAAGAAAACTTGAAAAATACTTTTGAAATATCATATAATGATGTAAATTTAGATTAATTATATACTGGTCTTCCAATATTGGAACTAATAATAACGGTGTCAAATCTTTAAGATCGTGAAAAGGAAAGAGTGGGAGGAGAGTAAAAGTAATAATTGCAAGGAAGAAGCAAAGAGCATAGGATTTAGTTAGAAATGTCAGATGCCTGGCTTTATGAATACATAGGCATGTGAAGTATGTTGGGATATTTCGTGGCACATTATGTCCATTTTTCAGACACAATAAGTTTGTATATATTTTGTGCAAGTATATGTGCCGCTTAGCACTGAAATTTCAATTCAATCAATTGAACAAATGGCAAATATGTCATCCCCATAATAACCCTAGTGTTTCATGAGTCCGGAACCAAAATATGATTCTTTTGGACATGTAAAATAATAATAGGTGAGGAAAAAAAAAGAGTACCAAATTATGTATAGCACCCAATAACTATCGTTAACGGTAATTTTTGCCGTTATAGCACCGTTATTTACGATGCTATACTCTAAAAGCACTAAAATGTTGGGTGGCCAATTGGTTGAAGGTTAAATGTGAAGATGGTTTTGTCCTTGAGGTAGAGGGTTCAAACCCCTACACCTATATTTTTATATTTTCCTATTTCTTTTTCATTTTTTGTTTCTTTTCATTTTTTGGTTTAAGTGTTTAGATATAAATACTTTAATAGAGAAGCCATTTATTATTTCTTTAAAAAATAACCAATACTTTTAATAGTTATTATTTTGTGTTATACGTAAAACAAAATTATTATCTTTCCTTTTATTTTCAAATTAGAATTATAAGTTTTATTTTATAGTTAAAATTTTCATAAGAGAATTATATATATATATATATATATATATATATTGGTTGAATTATTTTATTTTTTGATATCTTTCTTTCTAAATTTAGTTAGCAAATATATATTATTCAATAGATAAGAAAAGAATACAATCCAAAAAAAAACTATATTTTGAATCTAGAGTTAATCATACTTATTTGTAAGTATCATTTAATAGGTCTTTAAACATTAGCAATACCGTAATTATAATTGAGTATTCAAACACAAAGATTTTTTTTTTAAAGAATTATTCAAAATAAAAATAATAAAAATAGTAATAAAATTTAAAATACAAAATAAATTTCAAATTATATGTAATTTTACTAATAAAAATTAGAAACTTAATTCATATCTTAAAGGTAAAAAAAATGCATAGAGTAGTTTTTTAAAAATGCGGTCTAATTTAGAAAATAAAATTATAAGAATTATTTGAATTTGAGATGAGTTTTTCTTTCATAATTTTTTTTTGAAAATAGTACATAAAGAAATAAAAGAATAATAAAATATTACTACAGTATTTAGATATAATGTGCTCAACAATAAGAAAATATTTTTCTATGATTAAAATAAAATGTTAAAAATATAAAATAAATTTCTAATATAGGTAAGTTTTCTATAATTACGGTATTGCTAATGTTTAAAGGCCTATTAAATGATAATTACAAATAAGTATGATTAACTCTAAATTCAAAATATAGTTTTTTTTGGATTGTATTCTTTTCTTATCTATTGAATAATATATATTTGCTAACTAAATTTAGAAAGAAAGATATCAAAAAATAATATAATTCAACCAATATATATATATATATATATATATATAATTCTCTTATGGAAATTTTAACTATAAAATAAAACTTATAATCCTAATTTGAAAATAAAAGGAAAAAAAATAATTTTGTTTTATGTATAACACAAAATAATAACTATTAAAAGTATTGGTGATTTTTTAAAGAAATAATAAATGGCTTCTCTATTAAAGTATTTATATCTAAACACTTAAACCAAATAATGAAAAGAAACAAAAAATGAAAAAGAAATAAGAAAATATAAAAATGTTGGTGTAGTGGTTTGAACCTTGTATCTCAGGGACAAAACCATCTTCACATCTAACCTTCGACCAGTGGGCCGCCCAGCCTTTTAGTGTATAGTGTCGTAAATAAGGGTGCTATACCGTACTTTTTGTCAGAGGTATAGCGCTAAAAAACTGGGCGCTATACCTTAACGGCAAAAATTACCGTTAAGGTATAGCGCCCAGTTTTTGGGCGCTATACATACTTTGGTACTTTTTTTTATCACTTATTATTGTTCTACATGTCCAAAAGAATCATATTTTAGTTCCGGACTCGTGTTTCATTTCTATTGATCCTATGATTTTTTCTACTGATATCTGCAGCGTAATTGAGTCTCTTGTCTCTTTATAAAAATGTTGGGCTGCAAAATAAGCACTAAGGATATATATGGCTCTCAATGCATGACTAAAAGTAGGTTGCTACATTTACTAAAGCTTACAAAAGCTAGGGGAAGGGTGGTACGTCATTGAATAATTTTTGTAAGATACTCCCCAGGTCCAAAATAAGTGATTTTTTGGTCTTTTTCATGTGGTCCAAAATAAGTGATTTTTTAGGATTTCAAGAATAAATTAATTTTTCTTCTTACATTGTCCTTGGAGTAAATAGTGTTGGAGTATGTGTTATGAATATTTATGTGGGATAGTAAAGGTTAATATGGTCAATTTCATTGCTAATTAATGCTAAAAGGTAAATTTCTTAATTTGCGTGAAAACAGGCAAAAAATCACTTATTTTGGACCGAAGGAAATACTGTCTAACTGGTTTTGGTTATTAGTTATATATTTATGATCTATAATCTGGCTTTAGTCCTTTTCCTTATTAATGCGCCGGTAAATGTTATATATATAAACCCTAAATCGAAAATCCTATATAAACTGAAAAAGGTGTATTAATACTAACGTAGTTCAGAAATACTATAACTCATACTTGTGCCACTTACGGAATTTTGATTGCCAAGTCCGGCCAAATAACCACACAAACTACCCAAAATAAGTTTAACAAAATGTATTTCTTCTCTATCCGACAGGAGCCTAGAGTTGACGAATGGTGATGGAATAACAAATTTAACTAGTTTATCTATCTTAGCTTGCTTGTTTGCTTCCTTTGCGAAGTTATGTGTTATCGGTGTTTTGCTTTCTAGATTCCTGTTTCCTATTTAAGACTTCTGCCTTTCTTGTTTTATAATTTGCGGAGACGGTTGATTTGGTTTTGGAAGGGTTTGGTTGAATTCGAAGCACTTAATTCCTTAATAGTGGCCTAAGGTGGCGAAGTTTGACTTGAGTTAACACTTTGAGTAAACGAACTCGAAATCGAGATTTTGAAGGTCACAATAGGCATGTATGGCGATTATTGACTTGTGTGTACATTCGAATTGAGTTTCTGGTGAGCCAGCTTCTTTTCGATGCTTATTATTGGAAGTTGGCATCTTGAAGGTTTTAGAGTTTTCTAAGTTTGATTTGAAGTAGAGTTTGGTGTTATTGATTCATGTTTGGGATTCCGAGCCTTGAAATATGTTCGTATAGTGATAGTGACTTGTGCGTAAAATTTGGCACCATTCCAGGTTGTCTAAGTATGATTCGTCGCGTTCGGAGTTAAATTAGAAAAAGTTTGAAGTTGATAGTTGATTAATTTTGTTTTGAGGTACGATTCTTGATTTGGATGTTATTATATGTGTTCCGAGACTTCGCCTAGGTACAGATGTTTAGGGAATTGTCGGTATAATTAGTCGGGGTCCAAAGTGTTTTGGTGAGTTTCGGACCACCCGAGGAAGGTTGAAGTTTGCAGATTTTCTTGGTTCTAATTTTGTTCTTCGCGAACGCGATGGGAGGCACGCGTTCGCGAAGAAGGATTTGGGTTGAAGGCCATTTTTTTCTTCGCGTTCGCTTTGGGTGAGCCATGTTCATTGAGACTTGGGGTAGTGGTGCTACCCGTTAGCGAGAAGGGAGCCGTGTTCGCGAAGAAGAAGCTGGGACTTGAGGTTGACCCTCGCGCTCGCATACAACTAGTCATGTTTGCGTAGTGCAGGCCATGTAAGTCATCGCGTTCGCGAAGCCGTTCTCGCGTTCGCAGGAGGACTATTTGGGCAGTTGCAGATTTGGACTTCGTGATTGTGATAAAGCTTCCATTATCGCGAAGACGAAGTATCTGGGCTGAATGTATTTTTATTTCGGGACTTAGGCTAAGTTCTCCCACTTTTCACTTGGCTTGGGTGATTTGGGAGCTCTTTGGAGGATGATATTTATCAAGTACCACAAGCTATCTGATTTCTACCCATTGTAAGCTAAATACATGAATTATAAGTTGATTTTAACATAAAAATTAGTGGAATTTTTAGATTTTGTTGGAAAACCTAGGGTTCAGTAAAAATGGAATTTGATCATGAAATTGATTTATTGAGTTGGGTATAAGTTATATATTTGAGTTCGTTAGTCCATGAGTAATACTTATCTTCGAATATTTCCAAAATCCAGGCATATGGGCCTGATGTTGACTTTTGTTTATTTTTCTAGTTGGGTTGGGAATTTACTCGAATAGTTAAAATATGAACTTTTGAGTATATATTAATTGGTTTGAATGTCCTTTGATTAGCTTCGAGTTGCTCCTTGATCTGAGGTGACTAGTAAGGGTTGAGAGTCGAATAGTGTGCATGAAAGCAAGGTGAGTCTCTTGCCTAATCTTGTAAGAGGGAATTAACAAGCACTTTAGTTGCTATGTGTTACGTGTTATGGGTGCTACGTACGTATGAGGTAACAAATGTTCGTACGTAAGCTAAATCTGTGTTATGTCCGAGTAGACTTAGTTCTACATCATGCCTCAACTATAATACTTGAATTAAACTTGCTTGTTGATTTGTTGGAATTAAATAGGGGATTGGACTAGAATTTATGTTTTGATCGAGCCTCTTTACCTTGAGTTTTGACGGGATACTTGATTGTCGGTAAAAATTATATTTTCTTTGCATTCCTATCCACGTGTTGTGTATGTGATTGGTAGTTTGGGAAGGTTTCTCTATTCCTGTGGATCGGGTCGTACGCCACAGTAGTGCTATAAAATAGTATCTTATGGCCCGTACGACCTCGACAGTGTTGTAAGATGCATCTATGGATCGGACTGTATGGCCTTGACAATATACACTACTATTATGGATCGAGTCGTGCGACCTCGGCAGAATTCGTGCATATTATACGATAAGAATCAGAGTACATATGAGTTTTCCTTCTTGACTTGAGAGTTGACATCTACTTTATTTTCCTTGTTCGTTTGAGATTGCATATAGTATTTGAGGATTTTTATATTATTATTGTGTTGAAAGATCATGTTAGTTATTGTTACTTATTTTATCGCTACTTGTTGTGTTTCATGCTTGCCTATTTTCATGTATTTTATATATTGGAATACTAATCGGTGTAAACCCCTCGTCACTATTTCTTCGAGGTTAGACTAGATGTTTATTGTGTACGTGTTGATTTACATACTCATACTACACTTCTGTACTAATTGTGCAGGTACTGAGGCATGTACTTCAGGAGGTCATTCGGGCGCGTAGACGCACTATCTGGAGACTTAGTGGTGAGTTGCTCTCCATGCTTCGATCTGGTGGACCCGGAGTCTCCTTTTTGTTATGTTTATTTCACACAATAGCTATATTGATTTTTTATCTTCTATTAAATTGTTCGTGCACTTGTGGCACTGGGTTTTGGGGGGTTTCTAGTGGATGTATATAGTTGTACCTAATGTTATTTTTACTTCACTTTATGTTTTATTCATACTCTATGATTTCTATAATGAAGAACAAGTGTTTCTATGGTTTCTAAATTTAGTTCCATTTACTAAATGTAATTCCTGATCTTAAAAGCTTAAGTGAATAATTATGTTGGAGGTTCATGGTTAGCTTTCTTAACGACATCGTTGCGCGTCGTCACGATCTATGGTGGGAATTGGGTTGTGACAGCTTGGTATCGTAGGAATAGGCTCACATAGGTTTTACGAGTCATGAGTAGACCTTGTAGAGTCTTGCATATCTGCGCAGAGACGTCCATACTTATCTTCGAGAGGCTATAGGGTGTTAGGAAACTTCTATTTCTTTATCTCCTATCGTGTAGTCGATATTGTACATCTTTCTCTTATTCTCCCACAGATGGTGAGAACGCGCGCGACAACATTACTTGATGGCACAGAGGCTGCTCCTCCAGTCGTCATAGGTAGAGGCAGACGATAAGGGCAGCCTAGAGTTGCTTCAATGGTACCACCAGTGGATTCAATGGAGGATCCTGCTATTGAGGAGCAGGATGAATTACCTGCAACCGAGCTGGCCCCAGCAAACTTTATGACCGCACCGGGCTTCAGGAATTCATAGGCCGTATGCTGCGATTCATAGATTCTATGGCTTAGGCTAGGATATTTCCAGCAGATCCAACCGTATCTATGGAGGGAATGAGAGCATAGACCCCAACCATATTTGCGCCAAGGGACGCTTCTATTGTGTATCAGACCCTGGGTGCACGACCTGCGAGCAGGTTCAGCCGGTTGTAACGGCTAGAGTAGAGGTCAGACCGGCCGCGACCTATGAGGAGCTGAAGTGGCTGGATAGATGGACTAGGCTTCATCCTCCTGTATTTGTTGGTGAGCAGTCGGAGGACCCATATGATTTCATTGACCATTATAGGGAGAGGCTGCATAATATGGGAGTAGTAGAGTCCAACGGGGTGGACTTCACCATATTTCAGTTGGGTGACGAGCGCAAAACACAACATGAAATTGATGCTCGCTAGCCAAAGATAGTTAGTTTAATTATCGTCTCCACAAGGATTGAATTTAAATAATGTTCATGTAATTTCTGGTTTAACACTATTCAGGATGATTACCACTTTGATTGGAATGATTATGAACTAAAATTAACAATTAAAATATTAATAATTAATCACAGAGAACTAGAGAATAGAGAAATGAGTTATTATCAATATGAGGAATAAGGGTTTAGACATGATAGGTGCAAGACTGCTATCCATAATATGACACTGTTATATTTTACTCTTAAGGTTTTATTGATTCTCACGAATTCAATAGGTGATTAGCTTATATTTCTGATTCAAATTACTCTCTCGACTAAATCTAAATCTTTCAAATAAACTAATGTGATGTGCGGTTTGCAAGAATTTATTGGTAGGAATGATCTAAGAGAACCTTCTCGTGAATATTTCTCAATCTTAATTTAAACGGCAACTCAAAAACCTCTCTAGATTACTTCAAAGAATCACCAAAATAAACTAAGGCATATGCTACAATAATATTAAATAAGATGTTCCTCTTTCGATTAAGCACTATAAAGAATAAAATCACAACTAATATTAAAGCTCCTCCAATATATTCAAGCAATTAAACAGTAGTCAAATCCATAAACAACAACCAAGTCACCAAATCATGTCAACCCCTGATGTAAACTACTCCATAAAGATGGAGAAAGTCATCACAGATAGAGTTAAAGAATAAGAAAACATAATCCAACGTTACAATCCAAACTCGCGTATTGAATTGGTAGAAGGAAGATAAAATCTTGTATCTTGAAACCTTCAATGCTCTCCAAAGCTCCCGAGGTCAAATCCCCTTCAAAATCATATTTTTGGTGTATTTATACCATGTAGGAGCGATCCTGAACAAAACTTCCCTTTCCTAGCCGAATCAGAAAAATACTCTGTAAAAATTGCACAGACACGCCGCCCCATGCGGTGCGTCAGTGGAGAAGCTCAGAGAGCGATTTCTGACGGACGGTAGTAGGATACACTGTCGCGCCGCACCATACGCCGCCCTATGTGGCGCAACTAGGTAAATTTTCCAGAGTAAATTGTATTCTTCTGCTTTTGATATCCAGACTCGGTCCTCGACCCCCGAGCGCGATCCTGGTTTAATTCTCTAGGCTTTACTTAGGTTTCAAAGCTCCAAATTATTTGATTTAGCTCCTGATTATCCTTTTAACTCGAAATCACTTACTGCAAGGTATAAAACTCGCAATAAGTGCAATTCACTATCAATTAATCTCAAACCCACATAATGTGCATCACTTAGAGTGCACAACGCAGCTAAAACACGGGTTTTTAGCCTACCATCAACACCTCATACTTAGATCATTGCTCGTCCTCGAGCAATCAAACTACACTTCAAATAGGGATTACATGTTCGTGCAACTCTCTGAACTCATCATGCCAAGAATATTTAAAAAAAACAAAGCACCATGTCACAACATCCTAGCCTAAGACTTGACTCAAAAGAACCAAGTATTTTTCACAACCTGCCCACTTACTCTAACTCAGAGGCCAATGAATTTACCTTTATTTCTCAAATTATGTGCCCACACACCAAAGATATAGAGTAGTTCCACACACAATAAAGTTCAAGAATAATTAGGAACTCAAGATAGAAATAATTAACTCACTCTCAGAAATAAAATTCATGTGACACAAAAGACGTACCATAAGCTTGCCCATAGTATAATACTCTACTAATTGAGCTCATTCAGCTAAGGATCAATTAAGACTTACTTTGGTTGTAATGTAGGATGCGAGATGGGTAAGATATATTTTGATAATAGTAACTTGTAACGACCCGATCGGTCGTTTTGAGCATTTGTGCTCCGTTCAGATGGTTAAAACCAAGAGTAGCTTCTTATGATGTATTTTGACTGGTATGAATTATCGGTTTTGGTTTTCAAGTGATTCAGGATTAATTTGGAAGAATGATTCCCAACTAGGAAGCTTTAAGTTGGAAGGGTTCACCAAATTTGACTTTTGTCTATTTTACCCTTGATCGGAGTATTGATGGATTAATTAGGTTTGGATGGTGCTTTTGGACTTGCGCATATGCCTGAATTCGCATTTTGGATGTTTCTAGAAGGTTTCGGTAATATTTGGCATAATTGGCAGTTTAAAGTTTTGGAATGTTCATAAGTTTGACCGGGCATTGACCTTGATGATATTGGGTTTATATTGTGGTTTCGAGAATTTGAATAGCTTCGTTATGTCATTTGAGACTTGTGTTCTCAATATGAGGTCGTTCAATCTTGATTTGATATGGTTTGACACGAGGTTTGGAAGTTAAAAGTTCAAAAGTTCATTAAGTTTGATTTGAGATGTGATTCATGGTTTTGATGTTGTTATGTGTGATTTAAAGCATCGACTAGATCCGTGTTATATTTTGGGACTTGTTGGTATGTTCGGACGAGGTCCCGAGAGGCTCAGGTGAGTTTCGAGGTTGAATCCAACAATTTTCTTCATGATTTCATTGCTGATTTTTTATGCCTCGATTGTTCTTGGTGATCGCGAAGATGACGACGCCATCCCATAAGGTAAAGTCTGAACCTGGGAATTTTTTGCTTCACGTTGGCGAGATATTGAATTCTTTCGGGTAAGTTGTGGGGGCTTGAGCATCGCTTTCGCTTATGAAGAATCGCGGTCGCGTACTGCTGAGACTAGGCAGCTGGGAGCTGGTGATTTCTCTTTCGCATTCGCATGGATTTGTCCGTGGTCGTAGAGAATTTTCAGTTCTGGTCATCGCGTTCGCGTGAGTAGGCTCGCAAACGCCTAGAATTTTTCAGGGTAGTGTATTTTTCTTCTACACGATTGCGATGGTAGTTCCGATATTGCGATTTATATATCTATCTAGTGATTATAAGAACTCTATTGCGAAGGTTTCAGACATTTTATAATATTTTGAGCTATGGAGCTCTGGGGTTTGGAAATATTTGAGGAAAATTTCACCACATGGATTAGGGTAAGTGTTTTCTACTCGGTTTCGATTATATTCCATGATTCCATCTTCGTTTTTAGCATTTAATTGATGATTTCAAAAGAGAAATGGGGGTTTTGTCTAAAAATTACTAAAGTGAATTTTTGAGTTTTGAACATCAATTTCAGAGTCGTATTTGAGTGAAATTAATACGGATGGACTTGAAATTGAATGTTTTATTAAATTTTGTGTGTTTTGTCCGGTTCTGATGTGTGGGCTCGGGTTTGAATTTTTTGTTGACTTTGAAATTTGAATGAAGATTCGACCTTTGTCGATTGAATTAGTCTCCTATAGCATTATTTAATGTATTTGAGTTGCTTTTGGATAGTCTTGAGCCGTTCGGAGGTTTATACATGCGAGATAGCATTTTTAGAGTATTGTTTGGCTTGCTCGATATTGGATTTAGCTTGTTCGAGATAAGTAACACTGCTAAACTTGGATTTGAAGATATTTAACATTGGGAGTTATGTTATAAGAGATGTATTGGGGTGACACGCGTGCTAGGTGACAAGCGCGGGCGCGTGCAACGAAGTATTCATGATACGGGTAGTTCTTAGGCCATTATATGCTTTGTGTTGCTATCATGCTTATTTGATATCATGTTTTTACAAATTATGTGACTACGTGGGATAATACTCATGCTAGAAATCATGCATAGGATAGTTGTTCAATTGTTGAGACAAGATATAACTATATTCTCCATGTTGAGCTATTTGCGTTAACCATAGTCATATTGTACAGTTATGATAGTTACATCCACATGTTATATCTCTTTCTCGGTACACTTTTGATATGCTATCTCACATGTTATTGGTGTCCTTGTATGTGCCACATGTTTGGACTGTATTTAAGGCATATTGTGATATTTCATATTATATAATTGTATTGTGTTTCTGTGAGATGTTTGCACAGTGAGACTTGAGCGGATTGATGACTGATATGGGCTATAGATTTGTATTTATATTGATGTTTGGATGGGGTTGCATGCCGCAAGGGTTATAATTATATTTAGGTGATGCATATACCAGGCCCACATTGGCTAAGCTGTATTGATTTGAGGCTTCGCGTGCACCAGGCCCTACTATTGGCTAAGTGATTATGATTAGCGCTCGAGTAGGATCTGCCTTTCTTGAGCCTGACATGCTAGCAGTGGTCATAGGAAGAGTGTTTCATACACTTGCTTTGATGATGGGCAGTTATGCCAAGCACCCATACAGTGCTAAGTGTGATTATTTTGATGGATCCATCGTTATAAAACGGGCTTTGAGCCAGGAACCTAGAGTGTGCTAGGATTGTGTGTACTTAATTAGCTCATTGTAAAACTGAGTATTTGACATGTTTATTTGACGTATAGGCATAGATGTACCTTTCTCATGCTAGACATCGACATGACATTTGATTACTTGACATGTATACCTGATATGTAGGCATAAAGATGCACTTTTCTCATGCTAGACGGCAATGTGACATTTATGATTTGACATGTGGGCATAGAGATGTATTCCTTATGCTAGACAGTACATGAAAATTGATGACATGACATGTATATTCACATGTAGGCGTATAGATGTACTTTTCTCATGCTAATTGGTAATGGAAATTCTTATCTGGTGTTGTGGATTGGGAATATAGTTCTTGATAAACTCATGGTTAGTTCTTTCTGAGTGATGTGATTTGGAATTGACTGTTTTACTTGAAAAGTATGCCTACTTTCCCGTAATTATGATCAAATTGAGCATATATCTCCTAAGTCATATACCTTTACTAGCTTTACTACACTGTTATAAATTGTTATTGGCTATTGATGTTGGTTACTGGCCTTCTTCCGAACTCGTCAATGCTTTCAACATAAGGTCATGTTTGTTACTTATTGAGCACATGGGGTGGTCGTACCCATACTACACACCTGCGCATTACGTGCAGATCTGGTGTTGATGATATTGATTATGGTAGGAGCCGGGGTTGAAGACGTACCTGACTTCCGAACATAGCTACCATTTGTTCTTGTTAGTTTAGACTTGAGTTCTCCTTAGGTATACCTCAAACAAATGTTGTAAATGTTATTTCATACCAACTTTGAAAATCTAAAGTCGTAGTGGCTCATGACTTGTACTACTAGTCCTTGGGGAGTTGTATAATTATTCAGTTATTTCACTTTTTGTCTTTTATCATTATCATTAAATGGTGTTTACTATTATTTGTCTTACCTAGCGGGTTGGGTTAGGCGCCATCAAGACTAGTTGGATTTTGGGTCATGACAAATCGGTATTAGAGCCCTAGGTTCATAGGTTCTGCGAGTCATGAGAAAATTTCTACTAGAGTCTTGCGGATTGGTATGATGCCATCCATACCTATCTTCGAGAGCCTACAGGGCATATAGGATAAATTTCCCCTCTTTCTTTCCTCATCGTGCGGCATTGATTCAGCTCGAAGGGTATTTCTTTGAATTCCTTCCACTCCCTCATATGTTATGTGAGCGCTCGGTATTCGTTGTGCATCGATGGCTTGTGGTTCCATGGATGAGGTACGCGATGTGTTTTTTGTGTTTTATTGATGGGCCAATTTAGAGGACCTAAGGTCGGGTTTTGACCGCAGCATGGGCACAATTATTTCAGTTGTGTGCGTATGTGCTTTTGGACTTATATGTCTAGTAGTATCCCTAGGAGCGGGATTTATGGCTCTATGAGTGTTTGGATAACTATATGATGGGTATCTTGTGTCTGCAGGGTGTGTTCGGGTGGCTTTGAAGTAATGAGGAGAGTTGTTTGGGGATGTGAAACGAACAATTAGGTATGTCTTTATGTGTTGTACGGTCTCGAGATATGTGTGTGTTGATGGGTTTCATGTTATTTACTTGTGGAACGAAAAAGATTCTCATGTCTTGTTGATGAGTTCAGACTCGGGAAGAGTAAGTGATTACATAGTAGTTGTGGTTGTGAAAGAATATAGAGAGATGTCAGTTTGAGGCTAGGCAGGTGGGTTATCACCTGCGGGGTAAAATACAGATTTGTGATCCCTATGATGTTGTTTGGAGAGTTTCTTTCTACCAGTGGGTTATATGTATTGCGATTTGAGTTTAGATCGGTTGAAATAGTTGACCCGACTGTCATAGGATGAATGCGAGCTTAGCGAGTGATTTGAGGTATTTTATGCTTTATGTTGCATGAGCTCATGAAGGATTTAGTTGAATTTCAGTGCATGATTATGGCATTAATAGAGTATGGGTATTATGAGTTATTGAATGTTTTGTTTTATAGATTTGAGCCAAGTGGAGGAGTCTGATATCGACGATTTAATTGCACGGTTGTATGTCGTATTGGTTTCGGTATCAGGCATGCTTGTGAATCATTTATGACTTTAAGAGATGGAGATCGAGGATGACTCGGGTAAGAAAATTTCTGGATACGAGTTATATTACAGTTTATGGGTATATGGAAATCATAGAATGATTTGAGTTGTTATTCGTTATGGATCTAGTGCGCACATGATAAGAGTTTACTCGGTTGTGTTAAGGTGTGGTTACTTCTTTAGGTGTTGTTGTGCTAATGGGGCGGAAGTTGTTCGGGCCGTTTGGGCGGTGAAATTGAGATTTGAGCAGCGTGGATGACTCTCAAGAAGGTTCTAATGGATTCAAGATTTATGTGTGGCAATTGTGAATTTGTCGGATTTGCATATTGCTAAAATATGAGATTTGCATTAGATGGTGTTGAGACTCGCATCATTTGTACATCATTATTAATTCTACATTTCAGTATCAGAAAGGTAAAAGAAACAACTATTAATTCACAGAATGTCTCTTCAGAGTGGGTGTCTCGGTTATAGTACTTTTGGTGTGCTTATGAGGGAATACAATGACTTATGGGATTTAGGGAGGTGTGGTTTTATGCTAGGATCTCTCATTGTGATCTTTTGGTTAAGGGTCGTAGAGTGCGGGCTGATCTCGTCCAATTCACACCTCAAATCAAGGATATGAAACGATCATTGCAATAGTAGTACCCAACAAGAGTCGGGGTCGATTTCCACAGGAAGCTGTATATGGGGGTTAGGAGTATGTATTGTAGTACGTGAGTTTAACAACCTTAATTTACACTTCCACAAATAGGGGTTGTTTATATGTCTATTTTAAAACTAAGGTTGCAAAGTAAGAAATAAAACACAGAAATTGTTTTTGTTGCTTTCAAGTTTGTAAAAAGCCTAGATCTATGACCATCACTTAGGTGTTTGCCTAATGGGATATAAACCTTAATGATTGTTTTGTTGATCGGGGTGTATTATAGCTATCAACTCTCAATTACCCACTCAATACCTCTCGGTCAGAGAGTGATTTTCCCTATTTGGCTTTCTCAAGTATAAATGGGTATTGCACAAAATGGTTGATCAAAGCTCAAGTCGGGTTATTACTATCTCTAGGTTGAACCTTTTAATAGGTTGATGAATCTCTCAATTGACCCAATTTCTTGTTAGCCAATCTTTCCTAGACTAAGTCTCTCTTTCTCAAGAAGAGACTAAGTCAAATAGGCATGAACTAATGCTTTTAACCATTAATTCCGCAAATTGAAACATGAACAAGGCTAAATAATAAACGCCCAGTCATAAACAAACACTAAATTCTCATAAGGTTTACACACTAGGGTTGGATCACAACCCTAGTAAAAACTAGCTACTCATGCTTGAAATCGAAGAAATAGAAGAAGAATTGCTAATTAAACTCATATTGTAAAATCAAAAGGATAAAATCTGCCAAATTATCCCAAAATATAGAAAGTTGACCTAATTTTGTGAGTCAAATAGGCAAAGAAAAATGGCTACGGGAGTTGCTGATGTCAAAAGTTGACCTAATTTTGTGAAACTCGTCTATTTATACAAGGTTAGAAATTTCGGACAAAAATGGCCTTCGGGAGGTTCTGCAGCCGCACAATTCCATGTGCGGTCCGCTGAAGTCTTCATATTGTAGGAGCTGGGATTCTGCAGGCCGCACAATTCTCCAGTGCGGTCGCGAGGCAATGTTTCTGCGGTCCGCAGAATTATCACTGCGGCCGCAATCTATTTGCGGTCCGCATCTTTCTTTCTGTGGCCGCACAATTCTTGTGCGGTCTGCAATCTTGAGGGACTCTGAACTTGGAAATTTTGCTCATCCTCTGAAGTTGGTCTCCAGCTCTTCGTTTGCGGGCGCACAATTCTTGTGTGTTCCGCAGTTTGTCAGAAAGTCTGCTGGGATTTCTTTCATCATTTTCATCCGCAGATGGAATTTTGCGGTCCGCACTTTGTAAGCTCTTGTTCCTTTTGTTTCCTTGTGTTTTGATTACTCCTTTTTGAGTTGGATTTCATCTCGGGAGTCCAACTTCCAACATTCCTACAATTTTACACATTTCATCAATTTCGGGAAAACAATTACTTGCTTTTAGACTAAAACAAAAGCTAAAAGGTGCTAATAAATAGCAAACTCCCTACTTATTACGGGCAAGGATATGTGTTAACTTAAAGGAAATTAGGAAGTAACTCAGAGAAATAAGACAACTTGGTGGCATATTGGATCAACAGGGTAATGGGTATAATCGGTTCTTTGGGTTCTTATGATGTGGTGAGTCTCTACGGGTGTATTGTGAAAATACTCTTGGGTTTTGCGACATGCATGACTTGGTTGAGTTAGAAGGATTCAATTATGATGGCTTGGTTATGTGCAAATGGGCTTCGTAGAGTTCTCAATGATTTCTACCACAACTTGGGATGGATCTTTTTTACATGCATGGGGAGTTTGTTGTGCGTTCTGATTTTCTCCTGAATAGGATCAGGTGGAAAGTTTCTAGCTAATTGAGTATGTAATCTACTTTTGACTCATGGTTGATAATATGGTTCTAATGCTTTCATATGATGGCATGATAGATGCGGTGCGTTGCATGGGATTGAGATTTGCATGAACAAGGTTGTGGTTCAGCCTTGAAAGGAAGGTCACAAATTCTTAGACAACATGGGTTGTTCCAAATGTTTAGATGATTACTAGTAATACTTGGTATTACATGAGAAAGGCGCGCATTTCAAAAGGCATACCGTGTTTTGAATTACGAATGCTTATTGATATTACTCGCCTGATTTATCGACTGCTAGTATTCAAAATTTTGCTTTGTGGTATGAAAGAATTATGGAAGTAATTCTCATGGAATAATTGTGTATGAATGATGTGTCAGCTGACATCACAGAATATCAACTAAATCCTCACTCACACATTGGCACATAACTCACTAAGGATCGGGTATATCCCGAACTTTCTAATCAAAGTAGTTAAACAAAGTCGAGATCAAAAAAATTAAGGCACTTATATACGAGTTAAAAACTGAGTCTAGGTGCCACAAATAAGTCACTCGCCACTTTCAAGGCATACACAGTCAAGGAAAATTTCTTCAAATTAGTATTATGACTCAAAATTCTTTATTCCTTCAAAAAAGAATCTAACTACACCCGGTTCAAGTAAAATCCTTAGGAAAAAATCGCGCCATAAAGAAAAATCAAGGGAAAATTGTTACACTACCTAAGAATATAAAGAAAATAAAAGACTCAATTTTTATTAATTTTTTTTGGATTTATCGACTTAAATCCCTTAAGAAAACAGTCGAGGAGATCCATCGTCGAGAAAAGTCTGGCGTTTTTATTTATTTATAAAATAATGACGGAAAAAACATAAATTTTAGTACATCTAGTTTGTATGATCGATATGATTGACTTTGAGGTTACCATGGGAATCGACTGATTATATCTGTACCATGCCGTTCTTGATTGCCATGCTAAGACTGTTACCTTGGCGATGCTAGAGTTTCCTAGGTTGGAGTAGAGAGGCTCATCTATTAGTACATCCAGTCGGGTTATCTCTTTTTTGAAGCCTGAACATATGCTCGAAAAGGGTTGTTTGGTCTAACTATCCTTTGTTCGAGATACTGTGTTGGATACCCCCACAATAGATTCAATGCCTGTGATGCGAGAGTTCTCCGTTGTATTTCCTGCTGATCTACCAAGCATGCCACTGGATCATGATATCGATTTCGATATTGATTTGGCACCAGGCAACCAACCTATCTCTATTCATCCTTATAGTATGGCTCTAGTCGAGTTGAGAGGTTGAAGGAGTAGCTTCAAGAGTTGCTCTACAAGGGATTAATCCGGCCAAGTGTGTCTCCTTGGGGTGCACCAATATTATTTGTAAAGAAGAAGGATGGGAGTATGCAGATGTGCATTGATTACCACAAACTGAACAAAGTCACCACCAAGAATAAGTATCCATCGTCACGCATTGATGATTTGTTTGATTAGCTTCAGGGTGTTAAGGTGTTTTCTAAGATCAACTTGAGATATTGGTATCATAAGCTGAAGATTCGTGCTTCAGATATTTGGAAGACGACTTTCTGGACTAGATATGGGCACTACGAGTTTCTAGTGATGTCTTTCGGCTTGACTAATGCTCCGGCAACATTTATGGATTTGATGAATCTGGTGTTCATTCCATATCTTAACTCATTTTTCATTGTCTTTATTGATAATATATTGATCAACTCGCGTAGCATGGAGGAGCACATGCAGCATTTGAGGATAGTGCTTCAGACTTTGAGGGGAGAACACCCGAGTTCATTTTGCCCTCTACTTCAGGGATGTATATTGTGTACAACGACGCTTCATACATTGGTTTGGGTTGTGTATTGATGCAGGAGGGGCGAGTTATTTCATATGCTTCACGTCAATCGAATCCCCACGAGAAGAATTACCATGTGAACTATTTGGAGTTGGTTGCGATACTTCATGCTCTTAAGATCTAGAAGCATTGTCTTTATGAAGTGTCGTGTGTGGTTTACACTGGTCACCGCTGTTTGCAACATCTGTTTAAGCAGAGGGATCTTAATCCGAGGCCGCGCAGGTGGCTTGAGTTACTAAAGGATTATGTTATGACCATCCTTTATCATCTAGGCAAGGCGAACGTGGTCGCGGATGCCTTGAGCAGAAAGGCTGAGAGTATGGGTAGTTTGTCTTTCATTTCAGCATAGGTAAGGCCATTGGCTTTGGAAATTCAGTCCTTAGCTAACCGACTTGTGAGGTTGGATATTTCATAGCCCGGAAGGGTTCTTGCATGTGTTGTGGATCAGTATTCTTTATTCGAGCAGATCAAGGCTAGTCAGTATGATGATCTGCACTTGCTGATTCTTAGAGAGCCAATGCTACATTGTGATGCCAAGAAGGTTAATACTGATATAATGGGGTTCTACGACTCTAGGGTCGCTTATGTGTTCATATTGTAGCTGACCTCTGGGAGTGATCCTAGAGGAGGCACATAGTTCGCATTATTCCATTCATCCAGGTGCCACGAAAATGTATTGTGACCTTAGACAGCATTACTGGTGGCGGAGGATGTAGAAGGACATTGTTAAGTATGTGGTGAGATGTCTGAATTGCCATCAGGTTAAGTATGAGTATCAGAGACCTAGCGACTTACTTCAACAGATGGTCATACCATAGTGGAAGTGGGAGCCCATCACTATGGATTTCGTGGTTGGTTTGCCACAGATATATAGGAAATTTGATGCAGTTTGGGTCATTGTCAACAGGCTGATCAGTATGCACATTTTATTTCACTAATGACTGCGTACACTTCAGAGAGGTTGGCCCAGATTTATATTTTGTAGATCTTTTGGTTGTATGGCGTGCCTATTTCTATTATTTCAAATAGAGGCACTTAGTTCACTTTATATTTTTATAGTGCAATATAGAGTGGGTTAGGTACCTAGGTAGAGCTCAACACGGCCTTTCATCCACGTACCAGCAGGCAGTCAGAGCGGACGATTTAGATTCTAGAGGATATGCTCAGAGCATGTGTGATTGACTTCGGAGGGTAGTGGGATCAATTCTTACCATTGGCCTAGTTGGCTTATAACAACAATTTTAAGTCCAACATCAAGATGGATCCATTTGAGGCCTTGTGTTGTCGACGATGTCAATGCCCCATCGGTTGGTATGAGACCGACGAGGCTAGGTTATATAGTAGTGATTTGGTAAGGTATGACTTTGATAAGGTAAAGTTGATTTAAGAGAACCTTTGTACATCACAATCTAGGCCGAAGATTTATAGGATGAGAAAGCGCGTGATTTGTCATTTATGGTGGGCGAGAATGTACTTTTGAAAGTCTCGCCGATGAAGGGTATCATGGGGTTCGAAAATAGGGGCAAGTTGAGTCCGAGGTTCATCAATCCATTCGAGGTTCTAGAGCGAGTTGGTGAGGTTTCATACATGCTTGCTTTGCCTTGTAGTATATCGGGAGTTCATCCGGTGTTCCATGTGTCTATGCTTTGTACGTACCATGCCTAAAGTTCCCATGTGTTGGATTACAACACAGTTCGGCTAGATGTGGGCTTGGGTTATGACGAGGAGCTAGTTTCCATTGTTGACAGGCAGGTTTTCAAGTTGAGGCATAAGAAGATTTCAGCAGTGAAGGTCCAGTGGAGGAGGCAACCAGTTGTGGAGGCGGCTTGGGAGACTGAGAAGGACATGCAGAGCAGATATCCGCACTTATTCGGCACTTCAAACATGCTTTTAAACTCGTTCGAGGACGAACATTTGTTAAAGAGGTGCATAATGTAATGACTTGACCGATCATTTTGCTTTCTAGACCCGCATTTCCTGTATGTACTTTTCCTAATTTATAACTTGCGGGGAAGGCTGGTTTGATTTTGGAAGGGTAGATATTGAATTCATAATACTTAGTTCCTTAATAGTGGACTAAGGTGGCAAAGTCTAACTTGAGTCGATACTTTGAGTATACGACTTCGAAATCAGGATTTGAAGGTCCCAATAGTTTAATATGGTAATTTTTGGATTTGGGGCATATGTTCGGATTGAGTTTTGGGCGGACCAGGAGCATTTCGACGCTTATTGTTGAAAGTTGGCATATCACAGGTTTTGGAGTTTTTTAAGTTTGATTGAAGTGAACTTTGATATTATTGATGTTCGTTTAGGATTCCGAGCCTTGGAATAGGTTCTTATAGTGATTGGGGACTTGTGCGTAAAATTTGGCATTATACCGAGTTGTTTATGTATAATTCATCACGCTCGGAGTTAGTTAGAAGAAGTTTGAAGTTTAGAAGTTGATTAATTTGGTTTTGAGGTGAGATTCTTGGTTTTGATATTATTTTATGTGTTCCGAGACTTCGAGTAGGTCCTGATTATATTTATGGACTTGGTTGTATAATTGGACGGGGTGCCTGGTGGCTCGGCTGAATTTCAGACCACCCGGAGCAAAGTAGGCAAATTTAGCTAGTTCTGGTTTTGTTCTTCGCGAACACGGTGGGAGGCACGTGTTAGCGATGAAGGATTTGTACTAGAGGCTATTTTTTTATTCGCGTTCGCGTTGTATGAGTCGCGTTGGCGAAGGCTTGGGGTAGTGGTGCTACGCGTTCGCAAGAAGGGAGTCGTGTTCGCGAAGAAGAAGCTGGGACTGGAGGTTAACCCTCGCGTTCGCCTAGGGCAGGACAGGTTAGACATCGCATTCACAAAGCCATTATCGCGTCCGCGAAGAGGATTATTTATTGGGAAGCTACAGATTTTGGTTTTCGCGATAGCGATTAGGCTTCCACGGGTGAAGAGGAAGGACTTGGCAGAATGTATTTTTTATATCGAGACTTAGGCTCATTTCCCCTATTTTTCACTTGGCTTGGGAGTTTTGGAGTTCTTTGGAGGGGGAGTTTCATCAAGCATAATAAGGTAAGTGATTTTAACCTATTGTGAGTTAAATACTTGGATTATGCGTAGATTTTAACATAGAAATTTGTGAAATTTTAGAATTTTTGTTGGAAAACTTAGGGTGTTGTAAAATTGGGATTTGACCACGAAATTGATCATGAAATTGGGTATAGTTATATATTTGAGTTTGTAAGACCATGGGTAATATTTATCTTCGATAATTTTTGGAATTCGGAGATGCGGGCTCGGGATTGACTTTTGTTGACTTTCCTAGTTGGGTTGGAAATTTACTCTAATAGTTAAATTATAAACTTTTGAGCATACATGAATTGTACGTCCTTTAATTAGTTACCGTTGCCTGGCGTTGATTTGAGGTGACTAGTGAGGGTTGACAGCCGAATAGCATGCTTGGAACCAAGGTAAGTCTCTTACTTAATCTTGTAAGAAAAAATTAATCCCGTAGGTACTTTAGTTGCTATGTATCACGTGTTATGATCGTGCTACGTACATATGAGGTAATAAGTGTCCGACGTAAGCTAGATTCGTGTCATGTCCGGCTAGACTTAGTCCTACATCATGCCTCAACTGTGCTATTTTCTTGGAATTAAATTGGGGTTTGGACTAGAATTTATGTTTTGACCGAGCTTCTTCACCTTGATTTTTGGCAGAATACTTGATTGAAGGTAAAAATTATATTTTCTTTGTATTCCTATCCTCGTGTTGTGTATATGTGATCGGTACTTCGGGAAGGTTTCTCTAATCTTGTGGATCGGGCCATACGCCTCACCAGTGCTATGAAATCACTTCTTGGATCGGGTCGTACGACCTCGGTAATATGGTGAGGTGCATCTATATATCAGGTTGTTCGACCTCGACAATGTACGCTATTATTATGGATTGGGCCATGCGACATCGGTAGAATTCGTGCGTAATATTCGATAGGAGTTAGAGTACATATGAGTTTTCCTTCTTGAGGATTTCATAGTATTATTATATTGAAGGATCATGTTAATTACAGTTACCTATTTTATCACTACTTGTTGTGTTTCATGCATGCCAATTTTCATGTGTTTTAATTATTGGATCACTAGTAAGTGTAGTTATCGATCCCTCGTCACTATTTATTCGAGGTTAAACTAGATACTTATTGGGTATGCGTTTATTTACGTACTCACACTACACTTTTGCACTAATTGTATAGGTACTCGAGGCACGTACTTCGGGAGGTCATTCAGGCACGTAGATTCACTATCTAGAGACTTAGTGGTGAGTTGCTCTCTCTGCTTCGACCAGAGTCTCCTTTTTGTTATGCTTATTATTTATGTCTAGTTTATTTCAGACAGTAGCTATATTGATTTTGTATATTCTACTAGATTATATGTGTGCTTGTGACACCGGATTTTGGGGGTGTCTAGTGGATGTTCACAGTTGTATCTAATGTTATCTTTACTTCGCTTTATATTTTATTCATACTCTGTGATTTTGGTCAGGAAGAACGGATAATTTTGGTTTCTGAATTTAATTCCATTTACTTAATGTAATTCCTGACTTTAAAAGTTAAAGAATGAATAATTATGTTGGAGGTTCAAAGTTGGCTTGCCTAATGTCATTGTTGGACGCCATCACGACATATGGAGTGAATTGGACGGTGACACTATGCTTGATCATCGGCAGTTTTATCTTGTACATTACTTACCGGCAATCACAAATAATGAGCCATACGTAGGGTATCCTGGTCCTGATTCTAATTACCTCCATCGAGTTAGTCTCAGTCTCCAAAATAACCAGGAGTAAGAAAGACTCACCAAAGCAAAAGTTAATAGAAGGTTGTTACTATGATTCAAACTCTTAAGAGTGTACTTTTAATATAGTAATTTGATTGTTTTGTTATCCTCTCAAGATAATGTTTATACATATACCCTTTGTTAATTAAATTTGGAAGTGATCACTTCCATGCATACAAGAATCTCACAAGAAATATAATTTCGTTCACGTACGAGCAATAAATTTGGACGAGTAATACAAGTTTTAACTTATATACTTTCAAGATTATTAATATGGTGCCTAATTTCAAATTGCATGTGCAGGACTACAAAATATATAATTAAAATGATTAAGCTAAACAAAAACAAGTACAGCTTTTGTTAGAAACTCATGTTCATGTTCGAGAATGGGTCTGCCTGATATCTAAACGATCTTAGGCATAGTGTAGGATATTGAAGAAATAAAATAATTAAAACTGATCAACAACGGCAAACTGTAGGATTAATTTAAAATTAATTACAAGCTAGTATGATCTGAAGCCTTGGTACGCTGGAAAAATAACAATATAATTTGTTTACGTTAAAGTCTAATGATAAGCTGGTTAAAGTGGTTGTCATATCAGATATTTATAAATAATTAATCGAGACTCAGTACTCTTAATGACAACATTATTGGCTGAACTAATTAATTGGCTAACATGCGAAACCTCGTGATCTACACATTATAATTGTAGTGTTGAATTGTTTTGAGTTGGCACATTTGTACTCACAATTTGCATACACACTATAATAAGAAGAATGATTGCCTTCCAAAGAGTAGTATATGTGACACAATTTCCCGTTTTTAGTGTACTCATGCCTCTCTGAAAAGTCAATACTTCAACATATTATTATTTCTTTCAGGTGCATAAGCAAATTCTTTATAAAAATAATATTGAAATCTGATTAATTACTTTCTACTTTCTTCTAAGTAATGGTATAGTAGTGCAAAATCATACTAGATGTTTCCTCAAATGTACAATCTGGCCTGATCTAGTTAAAGTTGTTAGAACCATAAATACTATAATGATGAACACCGTCATCTTTTACCCAAGAACAATCATATTAAATCATCGAAAATAAATACTAAAATGCGTACCTGAATCCATGAAATTCTTTGGTCTTGCGGTTATCGATTTTCCAAACCAAGATGTGGATTCTCAACTATTCCAACAATGGGATATCAGAAAAGAAAACCATACGACTGATTTGAGGACCATAACCCATTTATAGTTGTACATGTTTAAGTAATTCTAATTTAGTCCATCATTAAATTAGAAGTTACATTCGGACATCTACACATAAGACCCCACACTTTAGGAGGTGTCTTATAGACTCATTTAACTTTAAACCTTAGCAGATTACTTTTAAATTGGTCAACCTTTTAACGATAGCAACCAACAAATAATTATTATTAATACAAATTATGTGTGCCAGACCATAAACTCTTACAATCTCCCACTTGGACTACACACACACACACACACACACATATATATATATATATATATATATATATATATATATATATATATATATATATATATATATATATAACTTTATAATTTTATATCACCATATGAGCTCAAACAGATTTGCTATCATAAACCAAAGTACCTTCGAACAATCTCGCCCATCAATAATGTCAATAATGGAACTAAACCTTCCTTGATCACAAATACAAATTTAATCAAATAACATAGATCATGTATGGATGTGTAGCATGAAAATAGCATGCAATATGATCCAAGGATGCCTATTTCCAATCCAACTGAAAAACGAGTCAGAGTGAAAAATAAACTGAACACTTTATATCTGCAAAAATAACCTCAAATATCCTTAAACTGAAATCATTACTTGAAACCTTAAACTGAAATCGAATTGTGTCCAGAACATTTAAGAGGTTACAAACTCCCACTGAAACTGAAACTTATCCGTAAATGACGTGACACCCATATGAGCAATATGCTCATGAAAACCTTGGGTGGTATTCCCTTAGTAAGTGGATCCACAACTATGGAGTTTGTATGGATATGCTCTATAGACATCTAGCCATTCTGAACTCTTTATTTAACAACCAGGAAGTTTATGTCAATGTACTTTGACTTTTACCGAACTCCTGTTGTTATTGGAATACGAGACTGCTAGCTTATTATCACAAAATAACTCAAGTGTGGTTTCAACTTTATCTATATATTTGCAGTTAGTGATAAAATTCTGCAGTCATATTCCATAATCAGATGCTATATAATATGTTTTAAATTAACTGCCTCAGTGAAAAGAGCTATGAGTGTTCGGTATAACTCTCTTCTTCATATAGCTCATCAACCATGTATGTCATATTATATCAGCATTTAATGAAGTCGATATCCGAATTCGATTTCCTTTATGTGAGCATAAAATATTTTTTCTCTATAATTACCTTTTGAACCTTTAAGTTGCTTTCAAAGATAAGTTCATAAATTGTTTAAATATCTTCCCAACATCCCTAAATTAAATGAGATATTTAGATGCATACAAAGTTGATCATGCATCACACAATAAACAAAATATATTTACTCCTACTAAACTTGTGGTATACATAATAATTAACAAGATTTATCTCGAAACCAAATGAGACAATAGCTTGACGAAATTAGTAATATTATTAATGAGAAACTTTCTTAAGTCCATATATGATTCTTTTTTTATTGAAATTTATTCTTGAGGTTGTAGAGTTTGTTCTTTGGGAACTAATTCTTGAAGGACGAGTTGAATAATATTAATTTTCTTTTTGTATAATGTCAGATATAGAAAGGTGTTCTTGAGCATTGACAAGAACAATTAGATGAATATGTTCCTCTTCAAAGACAAAGATCTATCTGACCC